>OX411311.1:13945505-14214613 GCA_948150685.1 Rhaphigaster nebulosa
ACTACAGTATAATGATGAATGATGATTTTGAATGTAAATAGTTATGAAGTAAATGTAGTATGAAGATAAATAGTTATGTATTCTGTAACTCAACTTATGTTTTAAAAGTTGTACAAATAAAAAAAAAAATTGAATTTGGAAATGTATTTAACTTGTTATACTTTTCATTAGCACCGCCGTGCGGACATAGCTAGTATATTATAAAACCTATCTACCAAGTTCAGCAAACAAATTAAGCAGTAGGTAGCTATGAAGCTGAAATTTGGTGTTTGTCCTGATATAACCGCCCTAAACTGAGAGTGTTCGAAAGAAACTATATCAAAGTAAGTAAGCTAAGATGGGCAGGAAATTTAATCAGAGGGTGAAGTGGAACAGATGAAAATGCTGAAGGCGCACTTGTGTCGGAAGAGAAAAAGGGAAGACCAAGAAGCTGCAGGAAGTGAAGAAATAATACAAGGAAGAATGAAGTAGAGAGATGCGAGGAAGTCAGGAGCCCGCAATTGATAACTCAGGAGGGCAAGAGCCATGCGGACTAGTAGCGCCGGAGAATGAATCTACAAAGTTCAATATGCAATATCTCAGCTAATATTGGTCCGATTTTAATGACTTTTTTGTTGTGTAAAGAATTTTCATACCTTTCGATTAACTATAGCAAAAAAGTGAATACATTTTTGGATGGAGGGTTTTTTTCTATTCGATATTTGTATGGGCTTTTTTATCCAAAAACATCATAAAGATATTCAGAAGTTATAATTAATTTTAAATAACACTCATTGAGAATGAACAAAACACACTTACTACTCAGAAATTAAAAAAAAAAAATCATGAGTATTCCATATAACAAAAATGTTAACCAAATTATAAAAATATTTGATGGCACATTGGATACTTTCTCTTGACAACGAAGATATACTAAAATAAAATATGATTATCTTGTATATTAAAAATGAATTGATTTATTTTTCTTATTACGTAGTTGCTGATTCCTAATTCTAAAAAAAATATTTATAAGCTTATGTTCTTCGAGATAATAATGAAAATTATAATTACTTTTTATCAATTTTATTTAAAATGCAATAAAAATGGAAATTCCAGCAAATTTTCTTGTACACCAACAAGCCATCTCGGGCTAGGAACCCCGACCAGTCAAGCCTTAAAGTAAATGCCTGAAAAAATAAGACGCGATTTAAGGCTTCAAAATGAAATGTAAATTCCTTGCTTAAAATTTTTGAAACCCCTCGGAACTGAAAAAAATTATTTTATGTTTTTGATTTTTTGAACTAAAGCTTTTTATCGTGCTGAATCAAGATGAGCCATTTATTTTATCAAAAAGTATATATATATATATATATATATATATATATATATACACATGTAAGCTGATGTATCATATTTGATGGCACATAGGATACTTTATCATGTCAAATACGATATAAAAATGGAAATTATAATTATTTTTAATCAATTTTATTTAAAATTCGATAAAAATGTATATTCCAGCAAATTTTCTGGAACATCAACACGGGTTGGGAACACCGGCTGGTCAAGCAGTAAAGCAAACTCAGTAAACTTCATACAAATGCTGAAAACCAATGGCACATCTTGTGTTCATAATTTCTGTAAGTGTTCTTTTGATCGCTAACACATGAAATAAAGTTTTTTGTATCTAATTTCAGTTTATTTGCTGTAAAATAAGCAATTATAGAAATTCTAAAATAATAATTTTTTTAAAAAATTTTTGTCAAAATAAAATAAAATGGAAATTCCAGCGGATGGGACCCTGGTGTAGGGAATCTCTTTCGTTTTGGCCAAGAAGTAAACGGGCTCATAAAAAGCAATAAAAGTATTTGTCGTAAGGAAGAACATGTCATATATAATTCTGCTACCGTTCGGTTGGTTGCCCTGGGGTACAATATTTATAACTTCAGAAAAATATTAGTGTATGGCTTCTTTATCCTCACTTCCTAATCCCTGGGTGAACCTCTTTATCCAGGTATAAACTACCCTTTCCAAACCATAAACTTTAACGTTTTAATGGTTGTAGTCTTTTTGATTGGGTTAGTATATTTCTATATTATATGCTAAAAATGAATAATATAAGTCGAAACTTAATATATCCTTATTATTTCTAAATGTATTTATAATATTTTTTAACAAAACAGTAAATTTATGGTCTAGTTTTTAAGAGATTTATCGTTCTTGCCCTAGTAATTTGTTTTTAAGTTATTTTTTATTCGACGCTAAAGTTAGCTATTTGACTCATCCTAGAACGTTTCAATATGGTCCTTAATGATCTATTTAATCAGGAACTTCATTAATTTATCAAATTTTTCCAAAGAAAATGTGTAGATGATTTATTTGTAATCCTCAATTCCAACAAGATATACCTAAAACGCCAACTGTCTAGAATTATGTTGACTGTTTGAACTAGAAATCAATAATTTAAACCCCTTCTAAGAGAACATATTTTTAAATTAAATATCATATTTTAAAGCATTGAATTTAATGGTGGCGGTCTGTTTTATGGGGTTACTATGTTCCTCTTCTATATTTTAAGTTCAAGATTAGTGTTAATATAAATACATAATGTATTTTGTAATATATTAATTATATCCTTCTAGGATGAGTCAAACAGCAAAAAAAAATTCAAAAGCAAATTAATTTTTCAAATTTTCCCAAAGAAATTGAGTAGATAATTTATTTCTAATCCTCAATTTCAACAAGATATACCTAAAATGCCAAATGTCCAAACTGGCACTGCTGAACCAGAAATCAATAATTTAATCCACTTCTTGGAGAACTTTTTTTTACTACTTCTACTTTATTTCACGGCCTATTTATCTTTTTTAATTTAAAAAAAAATTATAAACGCTGCAAGCTACTACTCAATGGTTTATTATTTCCAAATTGCAATATTTCAAAAAATATCTTGTGTGTTATTCACAGTTCTTTCCATATCGCTTTGGTTTAGAGTTCAGATAATAAGATTATCTTTCAAATGAGTGTTTAGAATGTTTGGGGAACGTTGTAACTAAATAAAATAACTAACTAATAACTAGACAAAGGTGAACCGGTCTCCAAAGGAACATGTGCAGTGTTACAAAGAATCTATCTGTATAAATAAAAATTCAGCCTGCGTGCGTTTGTGATCGCAAAACTCGAAAAGTAGTCGATTTTGATGCAGTTTTCGATATCGTTCAGATAATTTCTTCGAAAAGGTTTATATGCATTAAAATTTCGAAATACGGAAAAAATGAAAAAAAAACTATTAAAAAAATAGGTTATTTTGCAATCGTCAACTTCATACAGGTAGAAGTAAATTTACTATAACATTTTAACAAGAGTGAAATTATTATGCGAAAGCGTCAATTGTTAATGAAATGGGAGTTAAGGGGAAATTATTGTACAAATTTATTATCATTTTGATCCTGTTCCTGGAAAACGTCTAAATGAAATAAGATGATTTCTAAACAATGCAACAACAAATTTTTGTTGGTAACCGGTTGTTTCGCCCCCCCCCCTTCCTAAGAGTTCTAATAATTGAATCATAGAAATGGCATGAGTAGGAGTCTGAGTGCATCCTTAAGGAGAGTATTTCGAAAAATTAAATGCATATAAAACTTTTCGAAGAAATTCTCTAAACGATATTGAAAACCGCATCAAAATCGACTACTTTTCGAGTTTTGCGATCACAAACGCACGCAGGCTGAATTTTTATTTATATAGATAGATTCTTTGTAACACTGCACATGATCCTTTGGAGACCGGTTCACCTTTGTTTAGTTATTAGTTGGTTATTTTATTTAGTTACAACTTTCCCCAAACATTCACTTGAAAGATAATCTTATTATCTGAACTCTAAACCAATGCGATATGGAAAAAACTTTGAATGACTGACCAGATATTTTTTGAAATATTACTATTTGGAAATAATAAACCCTTGAGTAATACTCTGTAGCGTTTATAATTTTTTTTTTTAAATTAAAAAAGATAAGTAGGCCGTGAAATAAAGTAGAAGTAGTAAAAAAAAGTTCTCCAAGAAGTGGATTGAATTATTGATTTCAGGTACAACAGTGCCAGTTTGGACATTTGGCATTTTAGGTATATCTTGTTGAAATTGAGGATTAGAAATAAATTATCTACACAATTTCTTTGGGAAAATTTGAAAAATTAATTTGCTTTTGAATTTTTTTTTGCTGTTTGACTCATCCTAGAAGGATATTAATCTATTACAAAATACATTATGTATTTATATTAACACTAATCTTGAACTTAAAATATAGAAGAGGAACATAGTAACCCCATAAAACAGACCGCCACCATTAAATTCAATGCTTTAAAATATGATATTTAATTTAAAAATATGTTCTCTTAGAAGGGGTTTAAATTATTGATTTCTAGTTCAAACAGTCAACATAATTCTAGACAGTTGGCGTTTTAGGTATATCTTGTTGGAATTGAGGATTAGAAATAAATCATCTACACATTTTCTTTGGAAAAATTTGATAAATTAATGAATTTCCTGAGTAAATAGATCATTAAGGACCATATTGAAACGTTCTAGGATGAGTCAAATAGCTAACTTTAGCCTCAGGGCAACAAACCAAGCAGTAGCAGAATTATTTATGACATGTTCTTCCTTCCGACAAATACTTTTGTTGCTTTTTATGGCCGGATTTACTTTACGGCTTGACCTATCGGGGTTCCTTACACTAGATGGCTTGTTGATGTACAAGAAAATTAGCTGGAATTTCCATTTTTATTGCATTTTAAATAAAATTGATAAAAAATAAATATAATTTTCATTATTATCTCGAAGCACATAAGCTCATTACTAATTTTTTTTAGAATTACGAATCAGCTATTACGTAATAAGAAAAATAAATGAATTTATTTTTAATATACAATATAATGTTTTATTTGAGTTTATCGTTGTTGTCGTGAGAAAGTATCATATGTGCCATCAAATATTTTTATATATTGGCTTTAATATTTTTTAGTTATATCGAATAAATTATATTATTATTTTTTAAAGTTTCTTTGTAGTAAGTATGTTTGGTTCATTCTCAATGCGTGTTATTTCAAATTAATTGAGACACTACAAAATATTGTAGCCAAATGAAAAAATCACATAGGACATTTGATGGAACATAAGATATTTTCTCGTGACGACGATATGTATAACAGTTAGCAATTATATGATAATGCTATATGATGGTGACAGAATAGTTTTGAAGCGGTTCTAAAGCTCTACATTACTGGCACAGTTATGTTTTCAAAACTTCACGTGTTAAACTTTTAGCTTAGTATGCAAACATTCTTTCTTGGGCCCTATTTAATAATAAACTACAAAAGTACAAGTGGAATGGTTCGTATTGAGAGGTTACAAGTTACTTATCGTCATTAGATAATAATATATTTTTTAAATTTACTGCTTTTTAATATAAGTATTTTAAATTTTATCGTTTTTCAAAATTATAGCAATGTTTTAACAATATATAACATCTTGTACTTTACTTTATTGACACCTCCCGTTTCATAATGAAGTACAAAAATACAAAGCCTATGAAATACTAACACTGTAAAATGTTAAAATATGATAACATTTAAAATAGTTATATTAAAAATAGTAAAATTGAATAAAATTATTTTAATCTAAAGACGATAAGTAACCTGTAAGTTCTAAAAACAAATCTTCCCACTAGCATTTTTACCAGTTGTAAACCTTGTACTTTTGTACTTTATTATGAAATAGGGCCCTGGTTGCCGGATAATACATTTCTTTCCTTCCCCCTTTAGCAATTACATATCCTTACATAGCTTTCATAGAATATCGCAATTTAACGTAAACTCTCTCTAATTTATATTTCATCGTCATTGTTTTTTTGCATTAAACAAAGCATGTAATATAGTATCTTAAGACGTAATTTCAGTTTCATATATTTCTTTTTTGAGCTAGGCTGTTCACACACACACATACCATTTTGTGAGGTTCTATGGACTCAGGGGATCTTAAAACGTGTATTTCCGTTGAAAACTCGAATTCGAAATTTTTCACGATCGCAACACTTTCCCTTACTTCATAAATCGGTAAGTGAAAGTAACACTTTCCCTTACTTCATAAATCGGTAAGTGAAAGTAAAAATATATATTTTTTAGATACATCGAATAATTATAAGATTATGGCGAGTGACAATTCTGACGATCGGAATATAATAATGATTGTAATAAATTGAATAAAGAAAGTCTAATAATTATGTTATTCTTTTAAATTTGACAACGAAGGGACACGTGTCCACCAGTTCATATCGGCGATAGACAGTTTATAGTCGAGTAAGAAAACAAATAAATATGATCTCTGAATTTAATTAATTTTTTATGTTAATTTATTATGATCTTTGAGTAAAGTACCCTTTCCGACTCACCAATTTTAGTCAAAATCTAATATATTATTTATATTGATATAAAAGTCTTATTTGTCAAATTTAAAAAAAAGTTATTATTATTTAAAGAGTTTATTATGGCCTTCAAGGAAAGTACCGCTTCCGGTTTGCCAATGTAGACCAAAATGTAGTATGTTATTTAAATGAATATATAAATTCCTCAGACGGACACAGTACGTAATCTTGCACTAATATTCGACCAAAGACCCACACGTCAAGATGAAAAGAAAGACTAAACAAACGACTGAAATTACTGTATTACAGTAATTAACTATTTGTCAGGGGAGGGAACAAAAATCAAGATTGGTTTACATGAACAGAAAATTTATTAATAAATGAACAGAAAATATAATTCAAAAAAGTTTATTCAGAATCAACAAGCAAAAGAACATTTTTATTGTTTGTGATAGTTTTTAAAACAATCTTCCCCGCAAAAGGCTGGTTTCTATGGTTAAGTATTTTACAATTTAAAAAAAAATGGGTAAAACAGTTAAAATTAAATATTTTGCGAAAGGTGAATAACTGTTTTGGTTAATTATTATTTGTTTTAAGATTAATTACACAAATCATGCCCATTTGAATATGTTGCACGCTGACTGGTTTCCCCAATCTATATTTAATATGAAACAGATTGTCATTTCTCAATATAATAATTAATTATAAGCACGGATGTAATGATAAATGTAAATTGTTTTCAGTAGCCACATATATTAAATAATTAGAAGACATATCGATCGCAGCACAAACTACTGGACCATCCTTATCGACTCATATAAGACACGGATTACATAGAAATATATATCCAACAATAGGTGCATGTCCAATTTATCTACTGTACATAATCCAACCATCAACACTGTATTTTTAATCATATCTTTTCAATTACCAAAGCTGATGATTAAAAATTATTTTTAAACAGGAATTTAAAATTATAAGATATACTTTTAAGGTTTTTTTCATAATTTGAATTTCCATTTTTTTAAATTTTCTTTAACAACCCTCGTTGGCTAATTAAATAGTATACTTCAAGCAAACTCATTTCTCCCCTTTTCCTAAAGTCATATCTCAGCACCAATGTCGGTTTATGGTTTTATTCCTTCATCCCCATTCGTCGGATACAGGTAGATGGTTCGTACCTGAGGGTACAGAAGGCGGGCCAAGCAGTGCCTGGATGTTCTCCCCTTGGTCGACATGGTCGCCGAGGGAAGGGGTCTGGTCTATGCAGTCTAAACCCTAAATAATAAAAATAAATATCAGCAGAATGGTCCCTCCCCATTTCGTCAAACTAATAAGGCAATAATGCCACATAACATAAACGCACACAGCGGACAAAGAAAAACATTACCTTAAAATACCACTAGGTAATATAAGGTAAAACGAAATAGTATACATAGTTTATATATTTAATATTATGTAATGTATGTTGTAATAAATAAATAAATTTGGAGGAAGAGAGGAAAAAAAAAAGTCTGGGTGTTCAGTCTGTCCTTAGAGTCCAGTAGCTATGTTTCCATCAGATTCAGAAGAGTGCACATTACCGAAGGAACTTCTGCCCGAAGAGGTACCGAAGGAGGATGACGGTCAGCAGGAGTCAGTGGCGGAAGCAGGAGAATATGAATCCGAACCCGACCATTACAACGATGAGAGGCATGTCACATACTTCAGAGGCCGCCGGAGAGTAACGAGGTGTCGCTGTTGTCTCAAGAACATGATTGACGGTATGTCGCTTTAAATATATTAAAAAATTAATTATAAATGCCCCATTAAATTCTTTACAATTTTTAAAAAGAAAGTTATTAGAAAAAAAAACACTATTTGCTACAAATGTTTAAGTGTATTTATTATTTTTTTTTTTAATTTTGGTATAATATTAATACAAATTTTTTGAAAATTTTACAGAAAGAATTAGGCTGATGAAGAGGACCATATCAGTAGCCCCAGTGAAACAAACTATTCCTCCAGCAATACCAGTAGCCCCAGTGATAGAAAATGATCCTCCAGCAATACAAGCAGCCTGTCAGTGAATGAAAATATTCCTCCAGCAATAGCAGCCATTGCAGAACCTGTAGAAGAGGAAAGAAAGGAACAGTACGTCCATTGGAAGAGGAGGTTGCTGAGGCGGGCACTGAAGGAACAACAAGATGTCGTCCAGATTACTGTACATAAAGTGTGAATGAGTTTTAATTTGTATAAAATGAATGAATGAATCGAAGTTTGTATTGTTGTGTAAATGTAAATAAGCATGAAATAATAAAATTAAAAAAAGTTGAATCTATCTCTTCTTTCATTATTTTTCATTTTGCCTATGGTCACTATTCAAGTATAGTTCTGTGAATATTCTGAAAGTGTGTGCTATATGTTGAGCAGGAGTAGAAGGTATAAATAAGGTACTTATTGAGGAGGATTCATTAACAAAATTGTTTTCTTGTAACAGATGATTTTCAAAATCTGTCCTTGAGATGTAATATTTCACTGGGATTATCGCAGTGCAAAATCTCTTAATAAATATAAAACGGACCAAAAATAATGGCAGGTACTGAGGGTGAGATAGTTAACGTACCCATGTGCATCGGATCATACATATTGATGACAATAATTAGGTTGAGGAAAGGCGCCAAATGCGGGCCTTCAATTAGTTTTGGTATAATGTATAATTAGATATGGTATAACCTGAAAAAAGAAGGAAAATCGTATCTAGTAATGAGACTCTTAGATACAAAAATGTTTGAAAAAATTTAAATATTTTTGTAAATCACGGAAAGTTATTTTATATTAACTTGATTATATTTTAAGACAAATTAAAATAGTAAACTTCCAGGTCATCTATTGAGAAAAAAGCAGAACGTTACTTTAATAACGCAAAATAGTCCACTGAAGGCACAAAACTAGAGTTGGAATATGGAAACGCGATATATCGGATTTGAAAAACCGATATTTTCTATCGACATATCCGATATATCCATAATTTAGGAAATGAAAAATGAAGTTATATGAAATTTTTTTATGCATAAAGTAGACCATTTTGCATTCTTAAAGTAGACCTCTCCTTTTGTCTCAGTTTACCTATTCTTTTATAATTTGTCATATATTTATTGGGTCTACTTTAAACTCAACCCACATTTTCATATCTTAAAATAATATAGAGGAGGAGTCATTAACAAAATTGTTTTCTGGTAACAGATAATTTTCAAAATCTGTCCTTGAGAAATAATATTTCACTGGGATTATCGCAGTGCAAAATCTCTTAATAAATATAAATCGGACCAAAACTAATGGCAGGTACTGAGGGTGAGATAGTTAACGTACCTATGTGCATCGGATCATACATATTGATGACAATAATTAGGTTGAGGAAAGGCGACAAATGCGGATCTCCAATTTGTTTTGGTATAATGTATAATTAGATATGGTATAATCTGAAAAATTCAGAAAAAAAGAAGGAAAATCGTATCTAGTTATGAGGCTCTGAGATACAAAAATTGTTTGAAAAAATTTAAATATTTTTATAAATCACGGAAAGATATTTTTTAATAACTTGATTATAGGAAAATAAATTAAAAAGTAAACTTCCAGGTCCTCTTTTGAGACAAAAGGAGAGCGTTACTTTAAGAACACAAAATGGTCCACTGAAGGCACAAAACTAGGCTTGGAATATGAAAAGGCGATATATCGGATTTGAAAATCGATATTTTACAACGATAGGTGTGATACTTATATTTTAAACTTCTTTATTTTACGTTGCGAAGGAGTAGAAGATATAAACAAAGTAGTTATACAGGAGGATTCACTAACAAAATTGATTTCTTGTAAGAGATGGTTTTCAAAATCTGTCCTTATAATATTATACTGTCCTTAAAATATTATAAGGTATAATAGTTTACTAGGGTTATCGCAGGTGTAATATCTCCTCGAAAGTATTAAGCAGATAAATAACGGTACTGGAGATATGATAGTTATGTACCAATGTGCGTCTGTGTAGAGGAAGTGCGCCAAAAGTGGACCCCTCGCCTTTAGCGGATCACTTTTGAATTTAAATGTTGTAAACCTGAAGTCAAGAGGTAGGGACATGAAACGTGTAGTACTAACAAGGGAAGGGAGAACTGAAGTTAGATTATGATGAAGGATGGGAAGTAGTTTTAAAGATTAGTCATTATTACTTCCTTGTACGAAGTAAAGGAAATATTGTAATCGCGAAAATTTTGGATTTTCAGATTTCAACGGAAATATCCATTTTTATCATCCCTGAATCCATTTTGATTAGTTTCGTCGTGACGTCTGTATGTACGTACGTATCTCATATAACTTAGCCGTAGAAATTTTAATTTTTGTATTTAGGATTGTTGTAAAATCTAGTTGTGAACCTCCCTTTTTGGTCACTACATGATTACCGGAAGTGGTTCTTTACTTGAAGGTCATTAGTGATTTTCATCAAAAATTATATAAAATGATGCAAAACTCAATTTAGATATCTAAGACTTACATATTTATATAAATAATATAATAAATTTTGGTTAACATTGGCAGACCAAAAGTAGTACTTTACTTGAAGGTCATATTAGAATTTCATCAAAAGTTATATTAAAATATAATTTCATAATTAATATCAATATGATTTACTAGATTTTGATAAAATTGGTGTGCCGAAAAGGGCACTTTACTTACTTGAAGGTCATAATAAACAAGCTAATAATAAACACATACAAAATTATATTACAATTAATTAAAGAGATCATATGGTTCGTCAATAAAGGTTACAAACGCGATTTTTTTCCACTCCAATTAAACATTCCTTGTTTAACATTCCTTCCTATTACTTGTTTTAAGTGTTAAAATTGAGTGTAAAATACTGGTTTTCCTCCTAATTTGTGAGAACAAGTCTGCAGGAGGAGAATAAGATACAAGTTAAGTGGGATCTTCCGCTTCCAATGTCGATTTCCAATGCTTTATCTAGCGTATTGACAGTTCTAATGCTGTCACGGAACACGAAGAAATCTCTTGGATAGAAGTTACCTACTGAAAGAAAACGACATATAATAACGGAATGAGATCTCCAGAAAGCTTGTGTGTGTCAATAGATGGATGTCGCGACTCCGAGTTTTTGAGATACTGCTATCTTCGGAAACTAGTAACCATATTCAGGATCACTTTTTGAGCTACCGATTTATATTTTAATAGGCGTAGGAAGTCATGTGTTGTCCACATCAGATATGTTTTTATTATTATTAAACCTGTTTCTAACGAGTTAGGGAATGAAAAATGAAGTTATAAGAAATTTTTTTGTACATAAAGTAGACCATTTTGCGTTCTTAAAGTTGACCTCTCCTTTTGTCTCAATGGAGGACCTGGAAGTTTACTTTTTGTTTTTTGATTTTTCTTATGTTTATGTGGGTCTAATTAATACCCACATTTTCATGTCCCAAAAAATAATTTTCTCTAATTTACAAAAATATTTAAATTTTCCAAACAATTTATTTTGGTGTAATGATTTCCGTATGGGGTATGGTGAAATTAATCTAAAAAGCTAAATGTGGGGCTTAAGTAAACCCCAATAAGCATAAAACAAATTTAAAAAGAAAACAAGTAAACTTCCAGGTGCTATATTGAGACAAAAGGAAAGGTCTACTTCAAGAACGCAAAACTCTACAAAACAAAACAAAAATCGGTCTACCTGCTTAAGAGATAATCGAGGCACAGCCACACAGACAGACCAATGGCCGAGGATGCGTTTTTAGACTCAGGGGGTTCAGTAACGCATAGATCCGTAGTAATAGTAAAAGTAATAGCACATCGAAGATTCCACCCGATTACAATACTTTCTTTGTCTAGTAGTCAAAGAAGGTAGGTAGGTAGGTGTCTTAAACTAAACAATATATTTATTTTTTTATCCAAAAACATTATAAAGATATTCAGAAGTTATAATTAATTTGAAATAACACTCATTGGGAATGAACCAAACATACTTACTCAGAAAGATTATAAATACATTTAGAAATAATAAGGATATATTAAGTTTAGACTTATATTAAGTATTTCTAGCACATACTATGGAAATATACAAACCAGATCAAACATACCTCCACCATTAAAGGATTGAATTTTATATCTTGGGAAGGGTAGTTTATACCTGGATTAAAAGGTTCACCTAGGGATTAGGAAGAAGTACATACCTATTTACCTGAAGTTATAAATTTTATAGCTCAGGACAACGAACCGAGCAGAAGCAGAATTATTTTTGGCATGTTTTCTCTTCTGACAAATAATTTTATTGCTTTTTATGGCCCTGTTTTCTTCTTGGCCAAAGCGAAAGGGGTACCCTATACCAGATAAACACCCGCTGGAATTTCTATTATATTTCATTTTAATTAAAATTGATTTAAAAAAATTATTATAATTGTCATCAGCTATTGTGATAACCATAAGTATATCAATTTATTAGATATAAAAAATAATCTTGTTTAATTTTAGTATACATATGTATAACAGTTGCCGATCCCATAATAAGTTGATGTTGATATTGCATATAGTGTTGTAAGACTTTTAAACAAAAATATTAGTAAATTAATTTATAAGCTAATAGATAGGGTAGTGATGCTTAATTTTTAGGGTGATATAATGCTTGAAGAAATTGAAACATGTGAATAACAATGGAAGTTATCTCTGTATTAATCCGTGGTCAATGATTTTGGAATGACAATTAATCTTGTTTTATAATTTAATGATATTTATTTGACATTACTAGTGAGAAATCGCTTTTACTATATATATTTCTTCAATAAAATGGAAATGTCGTACTACATGGTATCACATTATATATATTGAAAAGGTATAGCAAAGTCAGGTTTATCAAATTCAAGAGTAATCCAAGTAGAGTGATCGTTCTCAATTAAAAAAAAAACAATTAAAATCAGACAATTAAAAAAAAAATAATACATATTTATTCGATATAACAAAAAATATTAAAGCCAAAATATAAAAATGTTTGATGGCACATAGAATACTTTCTCATGACAACGACGATAAACTAAAATAAAATATGATTATATTGTAAATTAAAAACTAATTGATTTATTTTTCTTATTACGTAATAGCTGATTCGTAATTCTAAAAAAAAAATTACTAATGAGATTATGGATTTCAATATAATAATGAAAATTATAATTATATTTTATCAATTTTATTTAAAATGCAATAAAAATGGAAATTCCAGCAAATTTTATTATGAAAATAATAAACCAAAAGAATTTATAAATATAGACTTTTTTTTTCTAATGCCTTGTCATACTGATTCCAAAACAACTTACATTCCCCCTCTGTCTTTATAAATGGCCGAGTTATGGGCTTATAGGATCTCTAATTAGCGGACGACCGACGAACGGATTTTTTTAAAGCTCGAATTCTTTTCTTTCTACGCTCTGCGCTGGTATATCTACTGATAGACGAACGTTTTGGGGACATTTTATTTGTGTGAGATAAAGTCCGAATAACATGTGCCGTTTGCCGTAGTCTATACTAACGTTTTCTTTCTAACAGTTGTATACCGTCGTAACACATTTGCTACAACAATGCGATTTTTCCCATCCGTGGATGAAGCCTTTATCCTGTAAAAAGTGAAATAGCTTTTAGAAATAAATTTATTTAAGTTTAATAAATAATTTCTTTTAATTACTTAGAGCACGATGCTTTCAAATAATGCCTAATTGCACATATACAACATAACGAGAGCCACCATTAAAAATTGAGCTTTTTAGGCAGTATCGTATTTGAGATACTGTGATTACTAAATCAGTCAGGAAAAGAGTGGTATATTTCAAGAATTATACTGATAATTCAATTAGCTTCCTTTTAAATGACAACCTGTGTGTGTGTATGCAATGTATAATTTGGGAATTATTTAACAAGAAAAAATTAAAATTGAACGTGTTTCCATGGGAATCTGCGCTGAAAACATGATAACAATGTCCAATATGCTTTTATACGTTGTTTTTATATTTTTAGTATTTTTACTAATACTGACCACCCAGCTTATTTGATTTCGTTTTGTATATAATTTATTTATCTTTCCAATGAGTATCTATAGTTTTCCAGAAAATGTCTTGCTTTTGAGTAATTCTAAAAACAAATTTCTTAGGATTTAGAAATCATTTTTTTCAACCACTTAGATTACGTTTTTTTTCAAACCCAGCCTGCCTATAACCTCCGTACAACTGCAAGAAATGAGTTGACGAAGTTTCATTGCAATCGGATGAACGGTTTGGCTGAGCATAAAATACGAACAAACAAACCCACATTATTTTTTATATAAAAGATGGGTGATCGGAAAGTGAAGGAGGGAGAGAGATTTAGATCTAAAAATTTGGGAAAAAGTGGAGGGGGACGACATTATCTGCTATGCCCGTGGACGCCATTACAACAAATCCCCTCCCCCTCAACATTCACGTATTTGTATCTAAACCTCATAACCAGATACATTTTCCTTCTTTTTTTTTACCTCTCCTTTTGTCTTAATAGAGGACCTGAAAGTTTATAATTTAATATATAAATAAATACATATACATATATATATATATATATATATATATATATATATATTTTTTTTTTTTTACGTCTTTTCCTTACATGGTAACCCCACATAAGGACCGTTTATTATTTTATACATAATATACATATATATAACTTAACGAGTCCGAGTTAAATAACTTTAAAAAAAAGAAAGGGTTTGAATAAGTACACAACGAAAGATGGTTGATAACTAACTTTATTCAACAAATAATCCTACTTATATACTCTTAGGGAGTTGTTTATATTAGTGATAGGATTAAGTTCTACTCTTAACTGGGTCTGGCTCTTAACTTATATATATATATATATATATATATATATATATATATATATATATATATATATATATATATATAGGTATATATTATTAATATATTAATATTAATATATATTATATATTCATATTTATATTAGTTTTATACTTTATATGTATGTGTTTATATGTGATTTATATGTGTTTATATGTATTTTTAGCATATACTATAGAAATATACTAACCCGATCAAACAGTCTCCCACCATTTAAACGTTAAAGTTTATGGCTTGTTTATATTAGGGTTGGAACATCGAAAGGTAAATATCGATATATCGCAAAACCAAATATCGATATCCACCGATAATCGCTAGAAATAAATACAATTAATATTATAAACTGTGAAGAAGGTTTTAAAATAATATAATGATTATTATTTATAATACAATATTTTTATTAGCCATGAATCATTATAAAAAAGAATTATACTTCAAAGAAAAAAAAATTATAACATATTTTTATTTTGAAGACTTTTAGCCATGTGTGAAATATTATAGTCTTCTAGAAGTTTTTCAAAAATAAAACCTTCAAACTTCTCAAATTTTTATTTATCTTATAACTCTTCCGACTATATTGTGCATTCTCAAAACATTTATCTAAAAGCATGTAATTTATTTGATATACATCTCAGTACCATCATCATTTATATAAATCATCAATTTTTCAATATATAGGATTAATCAACATTATTTGTATGTAAATCTTATCTACTAATTATTGTTTGGTAATTAAATATTGTTTATTGTTATATTTACTGGTAAAACTTCAGAATGGTAACCCCAACATGGAGGACATGTAGATTTTTACGACCTGGATGATCTTAAAAATCTAGATTTCCGCCATTTTGGGGTTACGATTCTGGAGTTTTACCGAATAAAGGAAATTGTTAAAATAAAATACAGTAGAATTTCGATAATTCGTATGGTCAAGGTTTCGAAAGGTAAATATGAATTATCGAGATATCCAAAGTATTGAGATTTCCAATAATCGGTAGTAAAAAATAGGAAATAACAAGATTAATACAAAATTGTAAACTGACCGAAATTGACATAGAAACGATTTCTCTCTCACTTACTCACCTCTCCTCTTGAAAAGATTAAGCGTTAACCAGATTTTTTATTTGGAAATTCGAATTATAAGGCGTTTACATTACTTGGAAAACGAAAATAAATACGAATTATCGCGGAAACCGGATTGCAGCGTTTTTATACGAAATACCAGAAAATCTTTCAAGAGACCAGAAAATCTATACGAATTACTGGGATATGAATTGCCGAGTTCTAATTTAATATAGTTTAGTATATGGTGTGATCGATATATCTTTGTAAAATATCGATATATCGGATGTCAAGATATCGATATAATATATCGGTTTTTCAACTCCGATATATTGATATATCGCGTGTCGATATTCCAACCCTAGTTTATATCTGTATAAGAGGTTCACCTGGGGACTAGGAAGGGAGGATAATGAAGACATGCATAGATATTTACCTAAATAAATTTTGTACTTCAGAGCAACAAACCGAACAGTAGCAGAATTATTTATGACATGCTCTTTCTTCCGACAAATGCTTTTATTGCTTTTTATGGCCGAATTTACTTTAAGGCTTGACCGGTCGGGGTTCCTAATCCGAGATGGCTTGTTGGTGTACAAGAAAATTTGCAGGAATTTCCATTTTGATTGCATTTTAAATAAAATTAATAAAAAATAATTATAATTTTCATTATTATCTCGAAACACGTAAGCTCATAAGTAATTTTTTCTAGAATTACGCATCAGCGATTACGTAATAAGAAAAATAAATCAATTTATTGTGCCAACAAATATTTTTATATTTTGGCTTTAATATTTTTTTGTTGTATGGAATACTTATGAATTTTTTTTAATTTTCTGAGTAGTAATTATGTTTTGTTCCTTCTCAATGTGCGTTATTTTAAATTAATTATAACTTCTGAATATCTTTATAATGTTTTTGGATAAAAAAGTCCATACAAATATCGAATAAAAAAATCCATCCGTCCAATAATGTATTCATTTTTACTTCTTTGTACGAAGTAAAGGAATTATTGTAATCGCGAAAATTTTCGGTTTTCAGATTTCGACGAAAATATCCATTTTGACTAGTTTTGTCGTGGTGTCTGCACGTACCTTCGTACGTACGTACGTTCGTTCGTATTTCGCATAACTCAAAAACAGTTAGCTGCAGAAAGTTGAAATTTTGTATATAGCATTGTTTTTAAATGTGGTTGTGAACCTCCCTTTTTGGTTACTGCTTGATTACCGGAAGTGGTACTTTAATTGTAGGTCATAATTGATTTCCATCAAAAATTATATTAAAATACTATACAAAACTTCTCAAATTTAATATTTATAACTTATACAGGGTGTCCCACCTCGTGATGTCAATACTTTAGGAGGTTATTCTAGAAGTCATTTGTAGTTAAATGGCAAAGAAATGAAATTTCTATCTTAACCCATCGAAGAGATATCCTATTTTTTGTGTATTTTTAAAAATACACGATTTTTGAGTGAAAAACTGTAATTATTTAATTTCTGGTTGATGTACCGTAAAAAACGAGGACATTTTCAAAAACTACATTAAATTTTCTATAAGGAACACCCCCCTTTAAAATTTTATTTATTCACACAAGCGGTATACAGTAATTAATAGCATTTAAAAATTAGTATTTTCTGATTGTGTTTACACTTTCTAGCACAGTCAATTTTAGGCACAGAGGTTTGCCTCTGGGTCAAAAGTTGCATCAATTCACAAGCTTTAAAATGATACCCCATTCACCCAGAAAAATAAAGGTTTTGTGTAAAAAACTTTAATTTCCAATTCCAAAACCATACTTACGCTAAATTTATCGGCGGCGTAGAACAAAGAGTGAACACACTGAGAACATAATACAAAGAAGGAGGGGATTTTTTGCTTTTCTTTTTCTTTTCTTTTTTATTTTATTATAACAATCTAATGTTTGGAGAACCTATTTAGTCACTCACATATTGAAATTTCTATATTTGTGACGCGCCACGAGAAAAGGGAGCTTAGGGTGAAGACCCAAATTTTTCACTAGAGCATAAAAACTTTTTTCTAGTAAATGTATTTCTGAACATCTAAACTACATGTTAAATACTATTTTTGACGTTGGTCACTTTCAAGCATTGTGTAAGAGCGCTGTGATTTGTGAAATTCCGCTTTAGACCGGACGGTTTTTCAATGGGAGCTTGCTTTTTTCTAAAATTATAATTTGTAAAAATTAAACTTCAAATCGTTATAATTCTGCGATTTTTGCCCCTACGGAGCTACAGAATGGCTCATTAAACCATACTTACGCTAAATTTATCGGCGCCGTAGAACAAAGAGTGAACACACTGAGAACATAATACAAAGAAGGAGGAGATTTTTTTTGCTTTTCTTTTTTTTCTTTTTCTTTTAACAATAAAATGAGTGGAAAACCTATTTAGTCACCCACATATTGAAATTTCCATACGTACATAGGTAAATTAGAATTATTTTATTTTATTTTTTGTTTTTTCATTACGATATTAACATTGAAGAGGCTCACAGCAAGATGAGCAAAATCTAGGTTTACAATAATGTGGCATGGCCCAACCCAAAAGAACTTTTATTGAATAATAATAATAATAATAATAATGTTTCTAATACTTTCATGTCTAAAGATAGATCAAAGGTAAGCTCATACCTTTAGTCAACCAATCCTGTCCGTGCTTGTCTAGCTCGAGACTCGCTCCCAGTATCAAATGGCCATTCATTATCACTTTACTAGTGGTGAGGTGCACTTGCTTCCAGCAACATGCCTAATTTTTTCATAACTGAAGAATACGCTGATATTGTGTTTATATATGGCTTTGCCGATGGAAATGCCTCGGAAGATGTCCGTGAATACGGTCGTCGTTTCCCAGACAGACGGTTGCCGGATCGCAGAACGTTTTTTTCTACTTTTCGTACCCTGAGGGAGACCGGATCGCTGCCGAAACAGCCTGTCGGGGCACGGGATGACCAGGATGCTGAACGTGAGGAAGAGGTGCTGAATTTTTTTGATGAAAACCCCTCTTCTAGTGTTCGTGAAGCAGAAGCACAACTTGAGATCCCCCACAGCTCAGTGCACCGAATTTTAGTCGGTGACAGAAGACATCCCTTCCACCTCAGCCCGGTTCAAGAATTGCTGGATGGCGGCCAGGAGACAATTTTGCGAATGGTTTGCAGACCAGTGCCAGGAAGACCGCTGGTTCCCTAGACGTGTTATGTGGTCTGATGAAGCAACATTTACGCGTGGAGGGCTTTTTAATGCCCGCAATACTCATGTCTGGGCGGAGGATAATCCCCATGCTGTTAGGCCATCCTCCTTCCAATACCAGTTCAACATAAATTTATGGATGGGAGTGGTAGATAATCGTCTAATTGGCCCGATAATATTTCCCAGACGAATGAATGCGGAATTATTTAGGGAACTTCTGGAAAACCAGTTGTATCCTCTTTTAAATCAGCCTGAAGATCCCCTGCCTGACATCAATCGCACATGGTTCCAAATGGATGGATGCCCGGTCCACAGTGGGAGAGAAGTGACGGCTTGGTTGGATAACCACTTCCCAAACCGTTGGATTTGTCGATATGGACCTGTTCCATGGCCTGCTCGATCCCCCGATCTTACTCCTCTCGACTTCCACATATGGGGAACGTTGAAGAGCAAAGTTTACTCCGAGCCTGTAGCATCAAGGGAGGAACTCCTTGCCAGGATTGAAGAGCAGGGCAATATCATGAGAAGAGAAGGGCGAGACATTCTGCGCAAAGCCGTTGATTCGGTTAGATTACGGGCTCATATGTGTAGACAGCAGGCAGGGGGGCATTTTGAGCATTTAATGGGCCAATAAATTAATTTGAATATTTCAATATTGATTTTTTTTTTATTTTAAGAATAATATTCTTATACATATTATGTATTATTATTAACAGTTTCCCTAGGAGTACTTTTACTTTTCATAAACAAGTTTTTTTACTTTTCGTGTTTTGTATTTTTTTTATTGTAAATAATATTTTTTATTTTATGGTTTCTTTTAAAAGAGTAGTAATTAGCATTAGTATTATTAGGTACCTACATTTCAGACATTTTTATTTTAAAGTGTAAAAGACATTATGTGTCTAGATACATATTACTTATAATAATTTGTAAGAACTAAATCTATGATTATGTCTTAAATTTAATATTTTCATAAAATAATTTTTAAAAAATCTGCTTATTTTTATTATGTTCTAGGAGTGTTCGCTCATAAAAAAAAATAATCCTTATTTACCTTTGTAATAATTATAGTGACGCGCCATGAGAAAAGGGAGCTTAGGGTGAACAAATGAAAATCTATTTCTTCCCACTAATTTTTAGAAGAGACGAATCAAATGAGCCCTTCTGTAGCTCCCTAGGGGCAAAAATCGTAGAATTATAACGATTTGAAGTTTAATTTTTACAAATTATAATTTTAGAAAAAAGCAAGCACCCATTGAAAAACCGTCCGGTCTAAAGCGGAATTTCACAAATCACAGCGCTCTTACACAATGCTTGAGAGTGACCAACGTCAAAAATAGTATTTAACATGTAGTTTAGATGTTCAGAAATACATTTACTAGAAAAAAGTTTTTATGCTCTAGTGAAAAATTTGGGTCTTCACCCTAAGCTCCCTTTTCTCGTGGCGCGTCACAAATATAGAAATTTCAGTATGTGAGTGACTAAATAGGTTCTCCAAACATTAGATTGTTATAATAAAATAAAAAAGAAAAGAAAAAGAAAAGCAAAAAATCCCCTCCTTCTTTGTATTATGTTCTCAGTGTGTTCACTCTTTGTTCTACGCCGCCGATAAATTTAGCATAAGTATGGTTTTGGAATTGGAAATTAAAGTTTTTTACACAAAACCTTTATTTTTCTGGGTGAATGGGGTATCATTTTAAAGCTTATGAATTGATGCAACTTTTGACCCAGAGACAAACCTATGTGCCTAAAAGTGACTGTGCTAGAAAGTGTAAACACAATCAGAAAATACTAATTTTTAAATGCTATTAATTACTGTATACCGCTTGTGTGAATAAATAAAATTTTAAAGGGGGGTGTTCCTTATAGAAAATTTAATGTAGTTTTTGAAAATATCCTCGTTTTTTACGGTAAATCAACCAGAAATTAAATAATTACAGTTTTTCACTCAAAAATCGTGTATTTTTAAAAATACACAAAAAATAGGATATCTCTTCGATGGGTTAAGATAGAAATTTCATTTCTTTGCCATTTAACTACAAATGACTTCTAGAATAACCTCCTAAAGTATTGACATCACGAGGTGGGACACCCTGTATATTGATTTAAATAAGATACTATATTTTGGTCTAAATTGGAAAACCGGAAGCGGTACTTTACTTGAAGGTCATATTAGACTTTCATAAAAAATTATATTAAAATATAATGTAAATTATCTAAAATTTGGTAAATAGGATTTTTATATCGATATGAATGTATTCACTATATTTTGGTTAAAATTGGTGAGCCGAAAAGGGTACTTTACTTGAAGGTCATAATAAGCTTACATCAAAAATTATATTTAAATTAAATATATAAATCATATGTTTCGGTAATAAAGGTTACAAACCCAATTTGGTTTCCAATCTAATTAAACATTTTTATTACTTCTTTTAAGTGTTAAAATTGAGTATAGAATATTGGTTTTCCTCCCCATTTGTGTGTGTGTGTCAATAAATAAGTGTCGCGACGCCGAGTGTCGTTTTTGAGATACTGCAATCTTCGAAAACTAGTAACCAAATTCAGGATCACTTTTTAAGCCACCGATTAATAGTTTAATAGGCGAACAAGGAAGTCATGTGTTGTCCACATCAGATATTTTTGCTATAGTTAATCGAAAGGTATGGAAATTCTTTACACAACAAAAAAAGTCATTTAAATCGGACCAGTATTAGCTGAGATATTGCATATTGAACTTTGTACACTCATTCTCCGGCGCTACTAGTCAGCATGGCTCATTCCCTCCTGAGTTATCGATTGCGGGCTCCTGACTTCCTCGCATCTCTCTACTTCATCCTTCCTTGTATTATTTCTTCACTTCCTCCAGCTTCATGGTCTTCCCTTTTTCTCTTCCGACTTCACCCTCTGATTAAATGTCCTGTCTATCTTAGCCTACTTACTTTGATAAAGTTTCTTTCGAACAATCTCAGTTTACGGCGGTTATATCAGGACAAGCACCAAATTTCAGCTTTATAGCTGCCTACTGCTTAATTCTTTTGCTGAACTTGGTAGCTATGTCTTCTAATATACTAGCTATATCCGCACGGCGTTGCTCGTGAAAAGTATAACAAGTTAAATCTACTTCCAAATTTCAAGTTTTTTTTTTATAACTTTTAAAACATAAGTTCAGTTACAGAATACAGAACTATTTATCTTATCATTCAAAATCATCATTCATCATTATACTGTAGTTTGTATAAAACTTTTACAAACAACTTTTAAAAACTAGTAACCTACTAGTTAAATAAAAGATTGAAGTTTAACATTGATTTTAATTTTATTTTTTAAGCATTAATTATATATTGCACATTTCATCATACTTATTGCTATATGAAATTAATGAGAAAGTGAATAAAAGCATTATAGTGAAGATAGGTTCACCGAGGAAACACATCATTCAATTCAACACCCTTGCTTTGCCGTGATGTGGATTGAAAGAAAAGGAAGAAAAAAGATGTTTTTTTTTACAAAAAAAATAGTTTTTTTTTATTGTAAAGTTAGATCTATAATTAATGTGATTTTATTATTTATACAATCATAGCTAATCTTAAAAAAAATGTGCTTTTTTTAATTGTCACAGTTGTTTTATATTTTCCAAATTAAAACTTTAATTCAGTAAATATTATCTAAAGGCACTTAGACTCTTACTTTTTTTACGTTGCCACCATTTCTATGATTCAATTATTAGAACTCTTAGGGGAGGGAGAGAGGGGGAGAAACGAAACAACCGGCTACCAACAAAAATTTGTTGTTGCATTGTTTAGAAATCATTTTACTTCATTTAGACGTTTTCCAGGAAGAGGATCAAAATGATTATAAATTTGTACAATAATTTCTCCTTAAACTCCCATTTCATTAACAAATGACGTTCGCATAATAATTTCACTCTTGTTCACTATAAAAATCAGTAAAAGTATTTGTCGGAAGGAAGAACATGTCATAAATAATTCTGCTACCGTTCGGTTTGTTGCCCTGAGGTACAATATTTATTACTTCAGGTAAATATTAATGTATGTCTTCCTTATCCTCCTTTCCTAATCCCTAGGTGAACCTCTTTATCCAGGTATAAACTACCCTTTCCAAACCTTAAACTTTAACGTTTTACTGGTGGCAGTCTGTTTGATCGGGTTAGTATATTTCTATATTATATGCTAAAAATAAATAATATAAGTCTAAACTTAATATATCCTTCTTATTTCTAAATGTATTTATAATATTTTTTAACAAAACAGTAAATTTATTTTATAGTTTTTAAGAGATTTATCGTTCTTGCTCTAGTAATTTGTTTTTAAGTTATTTCTTATTCGACGCTAAAGTTAGCTATGTGACTCATCCTAGAACGTTTCAATATGGTCCTTAATGATCTATTTCATCAGGAACTTCATTAATTTTTCTAAGTTTTTCAACGAAAATGTGTGGATTAACCCTCAATTCCATTGTGTTGTAAGGGTTTTAAACAAAAATATTAGTAACTGTTACCGCACGGTAGCAGAATTATTTATGACATGTTTTCTCTTCCGACAAATACTTTTATTGCTTTTTATGGCTGAGTTTATCGGCCGGTGTTCCCAACCCGAGATGGCGTGTTGATGTTCCAGAAAATTTGCTGGACTATACATTTTTATCTCATTTTAAATAAAATAAATAAAAAATAATTATAACAAAGTATAATAAATATAATTATAATAATATAATAAAGTACAAGTGGAATGGTTCGTATTGAGAGGTTACAAGTTACTTATCGTCATTAGGTAATAATATTTTTTTTTAGTTTTATTATATTTTAATATAAGTATTTTAAAAGTTATCGTTTTTCATAATTATAGCAATGTTTTAACAATATATAACATCTTGTACTTTACTTTATTGATCCCCTGTTTCATAATAAAGTACAAAAATACAAAGCCTATGAAATACTAACACTGTAAAATGTTAAAATATGATAACATTTAAAATAGTTATATTAAAAATAGTAATCCACCAGTTTATATCGGTGATAGACAGTTTATATCGAGTAGGAAAACAACTAAATATGATCTCTGAATTTAATTTTAATATAATTTTTGATGTTAGTTCATTATGACCTTCAAGTCGGCTCACCAATTTTAACCAAAATCTAATATATTATTTATATTGATATAAAAGTCTTATTTACCAAATTTGAGACGTTATCCATTATATTTTAATATATAATAATTTTTGATGAAAGTTTATTATGGCCTTAAGTAAAGTACCGCTTCCGGTTTGCAAATATAGACCAAAATGTTGTATGTCATTTAAATGAATATATAAATTCCTCAGACGGACACAGTGCGTTATCTTGCACTTATATTCGACCAAAGACCCACACGTCAAGATGAAAAGAAAGACTAAACAAACGACTGAAATTACTGCACTCTCTCTTTTCCAAATAGTCAAAACTATTTGTCAGGGAAGGGAACAAAAATCAAGGTTGGTTTACATGAACAGAAAATTTATTAATAAATGAACAGAAAATATAATTCTACAAAGTTTATTCAGAATCAACAAGCACAAGGACATTATTATTGTTTGTGATAATTTTTAAAACAATCTTCCCCGCAAATGGCTGGCTTCCCTTGACAAATTGGACAGAAATAACTCGTTTCTCGGCGTTTATTAGCTTTGGTACAAATTCGCAAGATCTTGCAAAAACAAAAACACATTCTTTTTGCTGATTACTATGTAGTGTAATTGGAGTTTTTAATACTATAATATGATTAAATTAAATTGGCTTTTTAAGCCGGAATCCTGAAAAGTACCGTCAACAATTTCGTTTATTTCCAGTTTTCTAATGACCAAGAACTCATTCACTTGAGAAGTCAACAATGCTGAATATGACGAGGAATAATATTTAGAAATACTTTTCAGAATTCCTGGACGTGAATTCAGTAAGAAGGCAGTTCACAACACTACAGAAAGCCGGACTTCAGGTTTGTAGGGAGCTTGGTCAATGAAAAGGGAACGAATGATTTGAAACAAAAAAATAATTCAATAATTAGAAAAATGGTTCAATTATTTATCAACGTCAACTATAAAGCAAAATAACAGCTGTAACGAAGATACATAAAGGCTGATAGAATTTCTATAATTGGTTATTTTACAGCAAATAAACTGAAATTAGATACAAAAAAACTTTATTTGACGTGTTAGCTATCAAAAGAACACTTACAGAAATTATGAATACAAGATATGCCATTCGTTTTCAGCATTTGTATTCGGTAATCATAACACCTATTGAAAAAATATTGTACTTTTTCCTCTATAGTAAATTTGTATATCTTTAGTTAAATTACCAGGGACCGAAAAAATTATAAAAAATAAAATAAATATAACTTATAACTTATTTTTTCAAATTGTTTTAAAAACATTTATTGTACAAACATTAAAATAAAAGTTTTATCATAACTGTTATTTTCAAACTGTGTGGGGACAAGTTTTAATAAAATAAAGTAAAGTTTTTATTAGCAGTGGTGTTATGTAACATTATTGGGACATCGCACATTAACAAATAATTCCAACTAAACAAGCTGTGAATTATCTTCAATCTAAGCAAGTTATTTGTTTACATTGCAGAAGAAATCATGGAAAGAATATAAACTTTTTTTCCTTGATTTTTTTTAATAAATTCCAATAAAATAAAAATTGAGCTAAAATAAAAAAACATTCAAATAAAAGTAAAAAAAAAGAAAATTGTTAAGTATTTTGCAAATTAAAAAAAAATGGATGAAACTGTTAAAATTAAATTTATTGCGAAAGGTGAGTAACTGATTTGGTTAATTATTATTTGTTTTAAAATTAATTACACAAATCGTTCCCATTTCAATATGTTTCCCCAATCTATATTTAATATGAATCAGATTGTCTTTTTTTTTATTGTCAGAGTGCACGTTATGGAAGGAACTTCTGCGTATGTGTTTCAATAGATGGATGTCGCGACGCCGAGTTTTTGAGATACCGCTATCTTCGGAAACTAGTAACCATATTCAGGATCACTTTTTGAGCTACCGATTTATATTTTAATAGGCGTAGGAAGTCATGTGTTGTCCACATCAGATATGTTTTTATTATTATTAAACCTGTTTCTAACGAGTTAGGGAATGAAAAATGAAGTTATAAGAAATTTTATTGTGCATAAAGTAGACAATTTTGCGTTCTTAAAGTTGACCTCTCCTTTTGTCTCAATGGAGGACCTGGAAGTTTACTTTTTGTTTTTTGATTTTTCTTATGTTTATGTGGGTCTACTTAATACCCACATTTTCATGTCCCAAAAAATAATTTTCCCTAATTTACAAAAATATTTCAATTTTTCCAAACAATTTATTTTTGTGTAATGATATCCGTATGGGGTATGGTGAAATTAATCTAAAAAGCTAAATGTGGGGCTTAAGTAGACCCCAATAAGCATAAAACAAATTTAAAAAGAAAACAAGTAAACTTCCAGGTGCTATATTGAGACAAAAGGAAAGGTCTACTTCAAGAACGCAAAACTCTACAAAACAAAACAAAAATCGGTCTACCTGCTTAAGAGATAATCGAGGCACAGCCACACAGACAGACCAATGGCCGAGGATGCGTTTTTAGACTCAGGGGGTTCAGTAACGCATAGATCCGTAGTAATAGTAAAAGTAATAGCACATCGAAGATTCCACCCGATTACAATACTTTCTTTGTCTAGTAGTCAAAGAAGGTAGGTAGGTAGGTGTCTTAAACTAAACAATATATTTATTTTTTTATCCAAAAACATTATAAAGATATTCAGAAGTTATAATTAATTTGAAATAACACTCATTGGGAATGAACCAAACATACTTACTCAGAAAGATTATAAATACATTTAGAAATAATAAGGATATATTAAGTTTAGACTTATATTAAGTATTTCTAGCACATACTATGGAAATATACAAACCAGATCAAACATACCTCCACCATTAAAGGATTGAATTTTATATCTTGGGAAGGGTAGTTTATACCTGGATTAAAAGGTTCACCTAGGGATTAGGAAGAAGTACATACCTATTTACCTGAAGTTATAAATTTTATAGCTCAGGACAACGAACCGAGCAGTAGCAGAATTATTTTTGGCATGTTTTCTCTTCTGACAAATAATTTTATTGCTTTTTATGGCCCTGTTTTCTTCTTGGCCAAAGCGAAAGGGGTACCCTATACCAGATAAACACCCGCTGGAATTTCTATTATATTTCATTTTAATTAAAATTGATTTAAAAAAATTATTATAATTGTCATCAGCTATTGTGATAGCCATAAGTATATCAATTTATTAGATATAAAAAATAATCTTGTTTAATTTTAGTATACATATGTATAACAGTTGCCGATCCCATAATAAGTTGATGTTGATATTGCATATAGTGTTGTAAGACTTTTAAACAAAAATATTAGTAAATTAATTTATAAGCTAATAGATAGGGTAGTGATGCTTAATTTTTAGGGTGATATAATGCTTGAAGAAATTGAAACATGTGAATAACAATGGAAGTTATCTCTGTATTAATCCGTGGTCAATGATTTTGGAATGACAATTAATCTTGTTTTATAATTTAATGATATTTATTTGACATTACTAGTGACAGATCGCTTTTACTATATATATTTCTTCAATAAAATGGAAATGTCGTACTACATGGTATCACATTATATATATTGAAAAGGTATAGCAAAGTCAGGTTTATCAAATTCAAGAGTAATCCAAGTTGAGTGATCGTTCTGTATTTTATATTAGCATTAAATACTAAAGTATTTAGAGCGACATAAAATTAAAATAAACACATAATTTTTAAAAATTTGTATACGTTATTAATATTATATTTCAGTATAAGTACAGTTTAAAACGTTAACTGCCAACTACAAAATAACTCGTAACTTACTTACTTGCCATATTTTTGCAGCTACGAGAAAATTCGTAGAGTATGAGTGTAAAAATGAATAGATGGCCTCGGGGGAAAGAACAAAAAATCAAGGTTGGTTTACATGAACAGAAAATTTATTAATAAATGAACAGAAAATATAATACTACGAAGTTTATTCAGAATCAACAGGTAAAAGAATATTTTTATTATTCGTGATCATTTTTAAAACATTCTTCTATGCAAAGGGAAGAATTCAATCTTGACAGATTGAACTCGTTTCTCGGCGTTTTTTAGCTTTGGTACAAATCCCTAAGATTTTTTAACAAAAGAAAATATTTTTTATGCTTTTTTCTGGTTACTAAGTACTATAATTACAGTTTTTAATACTATAATATGATTAAATTAAATTGGTTTTTTATGCTGGAATCCTGAAAAGTACCGTCAACAATTTCTTTTATTCTCCAGTTTTCTGATGACCAAGAACTCATTCACTTGGGAAGTCGACAATGCTGAATATGACGAGGAATAATATTTAGAAATACTTTTCAGAATTCCTGGACGTGAATTCAGTAAGAAGGCAGTTCACAACACTACAGAAAGCCGGACTTCAGGTTTGTAGGGAGCTTGGTCAATGAAAAGGGAACGAATGATTTGAAACAAAAAAATAATTCAATAATTAGAAAAATGGTTCAATTATTTATCAACGTCAACTATAAAGCAAAATAACAGCTGTAACGAAGATACATAAAGGCTGATAGAATTTCTATAATTGGTTATTTTACAGCAAATAAACTGAAATTAGATACAAAAAAACTTTATTTGACGTGTTAGCTATCAAAAGAACACTTACAGAAATTATGAGCACAAGATATGCCATTCGTTTTCAGCATTTCTATTCAGTAATCAAAACACCTATTAAAAAAAGTTTTCTTTTTTTCATCTATGGTGCATGTAATTTATCTTTAATTAAATTATCAGGGACCAAAAAACTAAACTTGGATTATAAAAAATAAGATAAATATAACTTATATAATTATTTTGGTTTGATTTGTTTATTTCAATTTTTTTTAGAAACATTTATTCTTTAAACTTTAAAATAAACGTTCTATCATAAGTGTTATTTTCAAACTGTGTAAAAAAAAGTTTTAGTAAAATAATGTAAATTGCTTATTAGGAGTGGTACCTATTAAGGAACTGAAATAATCTTAACTACCTTGAGACATCCCACATTAACAAATAACTCCAACTAAACAAGCTGTGAATTATCTTCAATCTAAGCAAGTTATTTATTTACATTGCAGAAGAAATCATGGAAAGGATACTAATGTTTTATCCTTGATTTTTTAAAAAATAAATCCCAATAAAATAAAAGTTGAGCTAAAACTTTAAAAAAACTTTTTAAAAAAACAAAAAAAAACTTCAAAATAAAAAAAAAAATTTTAGTATTTTACAATTAAAAAAAATGGGTAAAACAGTTAAAAAGAAATTTATTGCGAAAAGTGAATAACTGTTTTGGTTTATTATTATATGTTTTAAATTAAACAAATCGTTTTCATTTCAATATGTTGCACGCTGAATGGTTTCCCCAATCTATATTTAATATGAATCAGATTGTCTTTTTTTTCATTGTCAGAGTGCACGTTACGGAAGGAACTTCTGCCCAAAGAGGTACCAAAGAAGGATGACGGTCAGCAGGAGTCAGTGGCGGAAACAGGAGGATATGAATCTGAACCTGACCATTACAATGAAGAGAGGCTGGTTATGTACCTCAGAGGCCGCCGGAGAGTAACGAGCTGTCGCTCTTGTCTCAAGCAAATAATTGATGGTAAGTCGCTTTAAATATATTATACTATTAGACTTATTGTGCCAGTAATAACCAGAAGTTCTGCCCAAAGAGGCACCATAGAAGGATGATGGTCAGCAGGAGTCAGTGGCAGAAACAGGAGGATATGAATCTGAACCCGACCATTACAATGATGAGAGGCTGGTCATGTACCTCAGAGGCCGCCGGAGAGTAACGAGCTGTCGCTCTTGTCTCAAGCAAATGATTGACGGTAAGTCGCTTTAAATATATTATACTATTAGACTTATTGTGCCAGTAATAACCAGAAGTTCTGCCCAAAGAAGGATGATGGTCAGCAGCGGAAACAGGAGGATATGAATCTGAACCCGACCATTACAATGATGAGAGGCTGGTCATGTACCTCAGAGGCCGCCGGAGAGTAATGAGATGTCGCTCTTGTCTCAAGCAAATGATTGACGGTAAGTCGCTTTAAATATATTATACTATTAGACTTATTGTGCCAGTAATAACCAGAAGTTCTGCCCAAAGAGGCACCAAAGGATGATGGTCAGCAGGAGTCAGTGACGGAAACAGGAGGATATGAATCAGAACCCGACCATTACAATAATGAGAGGCTGGTCATGTACATCAGAGGCCGCCGGAGAGTAACGAGGGTCGCTCTTGTCTCAAGCAAATGATTGACGGTAAGTCGCTTTAAATATATTATACTATTAGACTTATTGTGCCAGTAATAACCAGAAGTTCTGCCCAAAGAGGCACCAAAGAAGGATGACGGTCAGCAGGAGTCAGTGGCGGAAACAGGAGGATATGAATCTGAACCCGACCATTACAATGATGAGAGGCTGGTCATGTACCTCAGAGGCCGCAGGAGAGTAACGAGGTGTCGCTCTTGTCTCAAGCAAATGATTGACGGTAAGTCACCTTAAATATATTATACTATTAGACTTATTGTGCCAGTAATAACCAGACGTTCTGCTCAAAGAGGCACCAAAGAAGGATGACGGTCAGCAGGAGTCAGTGGTGAAAACAGGAGGATATGAATCTGAACCCGACCATTACAATGATGAGAGGCTGTTCATGTACCTCAGAGGCCGCCGGAGAGTAACGAGGTATCGCTCTTGTCTCAAGCAAATGATTGACGGTAAGTCGCTTTAAATATATTATACTATTAGACTTATTGTGCCAGTAATAACCAGTTCTGCCCAAAGAAGGATGATGGTCAGCAGGAGTCAGTGGCGGAAACAGGAGGATATGAATCTGAACCCGACCATTACAATGATGAGAGGCTGGTCATGTACCTCAGAGGCCGCAGGAGAGTAACGAGGTGTCGCTCTTGTCTCAAGCAAATGATTGACGGTAAGTCACCTTAAATATATTATACTATTAGACTTATTGTGCCAGTAATAACCAGACGTTCTGCTCAAAGAGGCACCAAAGAAGGATGACGGTCAGCAGGAGTCAGTGGTGGAAACAGGAGGATATGAATCTGAACCCGACCATTACAATGATGAGAGGCTGTTCATGTACCTCAGAGGCCGCCGGAGAGTAACGAGGTATCGCTCTTGTCTCAAGCAAATGATTGACGGTAAGTCGCTTTAAATATATTATACTATTAGACTTATTGTGCCAGTAATAACCAGTTCTGCCCAAAGAAGGATGATGGTCAGCAAGAGTCAGTGGCGGAAACAGGAGGATATGAATCTGAACCCGACCATTACAATGATGAGAGGCTGGTCATGTACCTCAGAGGCCGCCGGAGAGTAACGAGGGGTCGCTCTTGTCTCAAGCAAATGATTGACGGTAAGTCGCTTTAAATATATTATACTATTAGACTTATTGTGCCAGTAATAACCAGAAGTTCTGCCCAAAGAGGCACCAAAGAAGGATGATGGTCAGCAGGAATCAGTGGCGGAAACAGGAGGATATGAATCTGAACCCGACCTTTACAATGATGAGAGGCTGGTCATGTACCTCAGAGGCCGCCGGAGAGTAACAAGGTGTCGCTCTTGCCTCAAGCAAATGATTGACGGTAAGTCGCTTTAAATATATTATACTATTAGACTTATTGTGCCAGTAATAACCAGAAGTTCTGCCCAAAGAGGCACCATAGAAGGATGATGGTCAGCAGGAGTCAGTGGCAGAAACAGGAGGATATGAATCTGAACCCGACCATTACAATGATGAGAGGCTGGTCATGTACCTCAGAGGCCGCCGGAGAGTAACGAGCTGTCGCTCTTGTCTCAAGCAAATGATTCACGGTAAGTCACTTTAAATATATTATACTATTAGACTTATTGTGCCAGTAATAAACAGAAGTTCTGTCCAAAGAAGGATGATGGTCAGCAGCGGAAACAGGAGGATATGAATCTGAACCCGACCATTACAATGATGAGAGGCTGGTCATGTACCTCAGAGGCCGCCGGAGAGTAATGAGATGTCGCTCTTGTCTCAAGCAAATGATTGACGGTAAGTCGCTTTAAATATATTATACTATTAGACTTATTGTGCCAGTAATAACCAGAAGTTCTGCCCAAAGAGGCACCAAAGAAGGATGATGGTCAGCAGGAGTCAGTGGCGGAAACAGGAGGATATGAATCTGAACCCGACCATTACAATGATGAGAGGCTGGTCATGTACCTCAGAGACCGCCGAAAAGAAACGAGGTGTCGCTCTTGTCTCAAGCAAATGATTGACGGTAAGTCACTTTAAATATATTTTACTATTAGACTTATTGTGCCAGTAATAAACAGAAGTTCTGCCCAAAGAGGCACCAAAGAAGGATGACGGTCAGCAGGAGTCAGTGGCGGAAACAGGAGGATATGAATCAGAACCCGACCATTACAATAATGAGAGGCTGGTCATGTACATCAGAGGCCGCCGGAGAATAACGAGGGTCGCTCTTGTCTCAAGCAAATGATTGACGGTAAGTCGCTTTAAATATATTATACTATTAGACTTATTGTGCCAGTAATAACCAGAAGTTCTGCCCAAAGAGGTACCAAAGAAGGATGACGGTCAGCAGGAGTCAGTGGCGGAAACAGGAGGATATGAATCTGAACCCGACCATTACAATGATGAGAGGCTGGTCATGTACCTCAGAGGCCGCAGGAGAGTAACGAGGTGTCGCTCTTGTCTCAAGCAAATGATTGACGGTAAGTCACCTTAAATATATTATACTATTAGACTTATTGTGCCAGTAATAACCAGAAGTTCTGCTCAAAGAGGCACCAAAGAAGGATGACGGTCAGCAGGAGTCAGTGGTGGAAACAGGAGGATATGAATCTGAACCCGACCATTACAATGATGAGAGGCTGTTCATGTACCTCAGAGGCCGCCGGAGAGTAACGAGGTATCGCTCTTGTCTCAAGCAAATGATTGACGGTAAGTCGCTTTAAATATATTATACTATTAGACTTATTGTGCCAGTAATAACCAGTTCTGCCCAAAGAAAGATGATGGTCAGCAGGAGTCAGTGGCGGAAACAGGAGGATATGAATCTGAACCCGACCATTACAATGATGAGAGGCTGGTCATGTACCTCAGAGGCCGCCGGAGAGTAACGAGGTGTCGCTCTTGTCTCAAGCAAATGATTGACGGTAAGTCGCTTTAAATATATTATACTATTAGACTTATTGTGCCAGTAATAACCAGAAGTTCTGCCCAAAGAGGCACCATAGAAGGATGATGGTCAGCAGGAGTCAGTGGCAGAAACAGGAGGATATGAATCTGAACCCGACCATTACAATGATGAGAGGCTGGTCATGTACCTCAGAGGCCGCCAGAGAGTAATGAGATGTCGCTCTTGTCTCAAGCAAATGATTGACGGTAAGTCGCTTTAAATATATTATACTATTAGACTTATTGTGCCAGTAATAACCAGAAGTTCTGCCCAAAGAGGCACCAAAGAAGGATGATGGTCAGCAGGAGTCAGTGGCGGAAACAGGAGGATATGAATCTGAACCCGACCATTACAATGATGAGAGGCTGGTCATGTACCTCAGAGGCCGCCGAAAAGAAACGAGGTGTCGCTCTTGTCTCAAGCAAATGATTGACGGTAAGTCACTTTAAATATATTTTACTATTAGACTTATTGTGCCAGTAATAAACAGAAGTTCTGCCCAAAGAGGCACCAAAGAAGGATGACGGTCAGCAGGAGTCAGTGGCGGAAACAGGAGGATATGAATCAGAACCCGACCATTACAATAATGAGAGGCTGGTCATGTACATCAGAGGCCGCCGGAGAATAACGAGGGTCGCTCTTGTCTCAAGCAAATGATTGACGGTAAGTCGCTTTAAATATATTATACTATTAGACTTATTGTGCCAGTAATAACCAGAAGTTCTGCCCAAAGAGGCACCAAAGAAGGATGACGGTCAGCAGGAGTCAGTGGCGGAAACAGGAGGATATGAATCTGAACCCGACCATTACAATGATGAGAGGCTGGTCATGTACCTCAGAGGCCGCAGGAGAGTAACGAGGTGTCGCTCTTGTCTCAAGCAAATGATTGACGGTAAGTCACCTTAAATATATTATACTATTAGACTTATTGTGCCAGTAATAACCAGAAGTTCTGCTCAAAGAGGCACCAAAGAAGGATGACGGTCAGCAGGAGTCAGTGGTGGAAACAGGAGGATATGAATCTGAACCCGACCATTACAATGATGAGAGGCTGTTCATGTACCTCAGAGGCCGCCGGAGAGTAACGAGGTATCGCTCTTGTCTCAAGCAAATGATTGACGGTAAGTCGCTTTAAATATATTATACTATTAGACTTATTGTGCCAGTAATAACCAGTTCTGCCCAAAGAAAGATGATGGTCAGCAGGAGTCAGTGGCGGAAACAGGAGGATATGAATCTGAACCCGACCATTACAATGATGAGAGGCTGGTCATGTACCTCAGAGGCCGCCGGAGAGTAACGAGGTGTCGCTCTTGTCTCAAGCAAATGATTGACGGTAAGTCGCTTTAAATATATTATACTATTAGACTTATTGTGCCAGTAATAACCAGAAGTTCTGTCCAAAGAGGCACCAAAGAAGGATGATGGACAGCAGGAGTCAGTGGCGGAAACAGGAGGATATGAATCTGAACCCGACCTTTACAATGATGAGAGGCTGGTCATGTACCTCAGAGGCCGCCGGAGAGTAACAAGGTGTCGCTCTTGTCTCAAGCAAGTGATTGACGGTAAGTCGCTTTAAATATATTATACTATTAGACTTATTGTGCCAGTAATAAACAGAAGTTCTGTCCAAAGAAGGATGATGGTCAGCAGCGGAAACAGCAGGATATGAATCTGAACCCGACCATTACAATGATGAGAGGCTGGTCATGTACCTCAGAGGCCGCCGAAAAGAAACGAGGTGTCGCTCTTGTCTCAAGCAAATGATTGACGGTAAGTCACTTTAAATATATTTTACTATTAGACTTATTGTGCCAGTAATAAACAGAAGTTCTGCCCAAAGAGGCACCAAAGAAGGATGACGGTCAGCAGGAGTCAGTGGCGGAAACAGGAGGATATGAATCAGAACCCGACCATTACAATAATGAGAGGCTGGTCATGTACATCAGAGGCCGCCGGAGAGTAACGAGGGTCGCTCTTGTCTCAAGCAAATGATTGACGGTAAGTCGCTTTAAATATATTATACTATTAGACTTATTGTGCCAGTAATAAACAGAAGTTCTGTCCAAAGAAGGATGATGGTCAGCAGCGGAAACAGGAGGATATGAATCTGAACCCGACCATTACAATGATGAGAGGCTGGTCATGTACCTCAGAGGCCGCCGGAGAGTAATGAGATGTCGCTCTTGTCTCAAGCAAATGATTGACGGTAAGTCGCTTTAAATATATTATACTATTAGACTTATTGTGCCAGTAATAACCAGAAGTTCTGCCCAAAGAGGCACCAAAGAAGGATGATGGTCAGCAGGAGTCAGTGGCGGAAACAGGAGGATATGAATCTGAACCCGACCATTACAATGATGAGAGGCTGGTCATGTACCTCAGAGGCCGCCGAAAAGAAACGAGGTGTCGCTCTTGTCTCAAGCAAATGATTGACGGTAAGTCACTTTAAATATATTTTACTATTAGACTTATTGTGCCAGTAATAAACAGAAGTTCTGCCCAAAGAGGCACCAAAGAAGGATGACGGTCAGCAGGAGTCAGTGGCGGAAACAGGAGGATATGAATCAGAACCCGACCATTACAATAATGAGAGGCTGGTCATGTACATCAGAGGCCGCCGGAGAATAACGAGGGTCGCTCTTGTCTCAAGCAAATGATTGACGGTAAGTCGCTTTAAATATATTATACTATTAGACTTATTGTGCCAGTAATAACCAGAAGTTCTGCCCAAAGAGGCACCAAAGAAGGATGACGGTCAGCAGGAGTCAGTGGCGGAAACAGGAGGATATGAATCTGAACCCGACCATTACAATGATGAGAGGCTGGTCATGTACCTCAGAGGCCGCAGGAGAGTAACGAGGTGTCGCTCTTGTCTCAAGCAAATGATTGACGGTAAGTCACCTTAAATATATTATACTATTAGACTTATTGTGCCAGTAATAACCAGAAGTTCTGCTCAAAGAGGCACCAAAGAAGGATGACGGTCAGCAGGAGTCAGTGGTGGAAACAGGAGGATATGAATCTGAACCCGACCATTACAATGATGAGAGGCTGTTCATGTACCTCAGAGGCCGCCGGAGAGTAACGAGGTATCGCTCTTGTCTCAAGCAAATGATTGACGGTAAGTCGCTTTAAATATATTATACTATTAGACTTATTGTGCCAGTAATAACCAGTTCTGCCCAAAGAAAGATGATGGTCAGCAGGAGTCAGTGGCGGAAACAGGAGGATATGAATCTGAACCCGACCATTACAATGATGAGAGGCTGGTCATGTACCTCAGAGGCCGCCGGAGAGTAACGAGGTGTCGCTCTTGTCTCAAGCAAATGATTGACGGTAAGTCGCTTTAAATATATTATACTATTAGACTTATTGTGCCAGTAATAACCAGAAGTTCTGTCCAAAGAGGCACCAAAGAAGGATGATGGACAGCAGGAGTCAGTGGCGGAAACAGGAGGATATGAATCTGAACCCGACCTTTACAATGATGAGAGGCTGGTCATGTACCTCAGAGGCCGCCGGAGAGTAACAAGGTGTCGCTCTTGTCTCAAGCAAGTGATTGACGGTAAGTCGCTTTAAATATATTATACTATTAGACTTATTGTGCCAGTAATAAACAGAAGTTCTGTCCAAAGAAGGATGATGGTCAGCAGCGGAAACAGCAGGATATGAATCTGAACCCGACCATTACAATGATGAGAGGCTGGTCATGTACCTCAGAGGCCGCCGAAAAGAAACGAGGTGTCGCTCTTGTCTCAAGCAAATGATTGACGGTAAGTCACTTTAAATATATTTTACTATTAGACTTATTGTGCCAGTAATAAACAGAAGTTCTGCCCAAAGAGGCACCAAAGAAGGATGACGGTCAGCAGGAGTCAGTGGCGGAAACAGGAGGATATGAATCAGAACCCGACCATTACAATAATGAGAGGCTGGTCATGTACATCAGAGGCCGCCGGAGAGTAACGAGGGTCGCTCTTGTCTCAAGCAAATGATTGACGGTAAGTCGCTTTAAATATATTATACTATTAGACTTATTGTGCCAGTAATAAACAGAAGTTCTGTCCAAAGAAGGATGATGGTCAGCAGCGGAAACAGGAGGATATGAATCTGAACCCGACCATTACAATGATGAGAGGCTGGTCATGTACCTCAGAGGCCGCCGGAGAGTAATGAGATGTCGCTCTTGTCTCAAGCAAATGATTGACGGTAAGTCGCTTTAAATATATTATACTATTAGACTTATTGTGCCAGTAATAACCAGAAGTTCTGCCCAAAGAGGCACCAAAGAAGGATGATGGTCAGCAGGAGTCAGTGGCGGAAACAGGAGGATATGAATCTGAACCCGACCATTACAATGATGAGAGGCTGGTCATGTACCTCAGAGGCCGCCGAAAAGAAACGAGGTGTCGCTCTTGTCTCAAGCAAATGATTGACGGTAAGTCACTTTAAATATATTTTACTATTAGACTTATTGTGCCAGTAATAAACAGAAGTTCTGCCCAAAGAGGCACCAAAGAAGGATGACGGTCAGCAGGAGTCAGTGGCGGAAACAGGAGGATATGAATCAGAACCCGACCATTACAATAATGAGAGGCTGGTCATGTACATCAGAGGCCGCCGGAGAATAACGAGGGTCGCTCTTGTCTCAAGCAAATGATTGACGGTAAGTCGCTTTAAATATATTATACTATTAGACTTATTGTGCCAGTAATAACCAGAAGTTCTGCCCAAAGAGGCACCAAAGAAGGATGACGGTCAGCAGGAGTCAGTGGCGGAAACAGGAGGATATGAATCTGAACCCGACCATTACAATGATGAGAGGCTGGTCATGTACCTCAGAGGCCGCAGGAGAGTAACGAGGTGTCGCTCTTGTCTCAAGCAAATGATTGACGGTAAGTCGCTTTAAATATATTATACTATTAGACTTATTGTGCCAGTAATAACCAGAAGTTCTGTCCAAAGAGGCACCAAAGAAGGATGATGGACAGCAGGAGTCAGTGGCGGAAACAGGAGGATATGAATCTGAACCCGACCTTTACAATGATGAGAGGCTGGTCATGTACCTCAGAGGCCGCCGGAGAGTAACAAGGTGTCGCTCTTGTCTCAAGCAAGTGATTGACGGTAAGTCGCTTTAAATATATTATACTATTAGACTTATTGTGCCAGTAATAAACAGAAGTTCTGTCCAAAGAAGGATGATGGTCAGCAGCGGAAACAGCAGGATATGAATCTGAACCCGACCATTACAATGATGAGAGGCTGGTCATGTACCTCAGAGGCCGCCGAAAAGAAACGAGGTGTCGCTCTTGTCTCAAGCAAATGATTGACGGTAAGTCACTTTAAATATATTTTACTATTAGACTTATTGTGCCAGTAATAAACAGAAGTTCTGCCCAAAGAGGCACCAAAGAAGGATGACGGTCAGCAGGAGTCAGTGGCGGAAACAGGAGGATATGAATCAGAACCCGACCATTACAATAATGAGAGGCTGGTCATGTACATCAGAGGCCGCCGGAGAGTAACGAGGGTCGCTCTTGTCTCAAGCAAATGATTGACGGTAAGTCGCTTTAAATATATTATACTATTAGACTTATTGTGCCAGTAATAACCAGAAGTTCTGCCCAAAGAGGCACCAAAGAAGGATGACGGTCAGCAGGAGTCAGTGGCGGAAACAGGAGGATATGAATCTGAACCCGACCATTACAATGATGAGAGGCTGGTCATGTACCTCAGAGGCCGCAGGAGAGTAACGAGGTGTCGCTCTTGTCTCAAGCAAATGATTGACGGTAAGTCACCTTAAATATATTATACTATTAGACTTAATGTGCCAGTAATAACCAGAAGTTCTGCTCAAAGAGGCACCAAAGAAGGATGACGGTCAGCAGGAGTCAGTGGTGGAAACAGGAGGATATGAATCTGAACCCGACCATTACAATGATGAGAGGCTGTTCATGTACCTCAGAGGCCGCCGGAGAGTAACGAGGTATCGCTCTTGTCTCAAGCAAATGATTGACGGTAAGTCGCTTTAAATATATTATACTATTAGACTTATTGTGCCAGTAACAACCAGTTCTGCCCAAAGAAGGATGATGGTCAGCAGGAGTCAGTGGCGGAAACAGGAGGATATGAATCTGAACCCGACCATTACAATGATGAGATGCTGGTCATGTACCTCAGAGGCCGCCGGAGAGTAACGAGGTGTCGCTCTTGTCTCAAGCAAATGATTGACGGTAAGTCGCTTTAAATATATTATACTATTAGACTTATTGTGCCAGTAATAAACAGAAGTTCTGTCCAAAGAAGGATGATGGTCAGCAGCGGAAACAGCAGGATATGAATCTGAACCCGACCATTACAATGATGAGAGGCTGGTCATGTACCTCAGAGGCCGCCGAAAAGAAACGAGGTGTCGCTCTTGTCTCAAGCAAATGATTGACGGTAAGTCACTTTAAATATATTTTACTATTAGACTTATTGTGCCAGTAATAAACAGAAGTTCTGCCCAAAGAGGCACCAAAGAAGGATGACGGTCAGCAGGAGTCAGTGGCGGAAACAGGAGGATATGAATCAGAACCCGACCATTACAATGATGAGAGGCTGGTCATGTACCTCAGAGGCCGCAGGAGAGTAACGAGGTGTCGCTCTTGTCTCAAGCAAATGATTGACGGTAAGTCACCTTAAATATATTATACTATTAGACTTATTGTGCCAGTAATAACCAGACGTTCTGCTCAAAGAGGCACCAAAGAAGGATGACGGTCAGCAGGAGTCAGTGGTGGAAACAGGAGGATATGAATCTGAACCCGACCATTACAATGATGAGAGGCTGTTCATGTACCTCAGAGGCCGCTGGAGAGTAACGAGGTATCGCTCTTGTCTCAAGCAAATGATTGACGGTAAGTCGCTTTAAATATATTATACTATTAGACTTATTGTGCCAGTAATAACCAGAAGTTCTGCCCAAAGAAGGATGATGGTCAGCAGGAGTCAGTGGCGGAAATAGGAGGATATGAATCTGAACCCGACCATTACAATGATGAGAGGCTGGTCATGTACCTCAGAGGCCGCCGGAGAGTAACGAGGTGTCGCTCTTGTCTCAAGCAAATGATTGACGGTAAGTCGCTTTAAATATATTATACTATTAGACTTATTGTGCCAGTAATAACCAGAAGTTCTGCCCAAAGAGGCACCAAAGAAGGATGATGGTCAGCAGGAGTCAGTGGCGGAAACAGGAGGATATGAATCTGAACCCGACCTTTACAATGATGAGAGGCTGGTCATATACCTCAGAGGCCGCCGGAGAGTAACAAGGTGTCGCTCTTGTCTCAAGCAAATGATTGACGGTAAGTCGCTTTAAATATATTATACTATTAGACTTATTGTGCCAGTAATAACCAGAAGTTCTGCCCAAAGAGGCACCAAAGAAGGATGATGGTCAGCAGGAGTCAGTGGTGGAAACAGGAGGATATGAATCTGAACCCGACCATTACAATAATGAGAGGCTGGTCATGTACATCAGAGGCCGCCGGAGAGTAACGAGGGTCGCTCTTGTCTCCAGCAAATGATTGACGGTAAGTCGCTTTAAATATATTATACTATTAGACTTATTGTGCCAGTAATAACCAGAAGTTCTGCCCAAAGAGGCAGTGTACCTATTTTCATTCCTTATTGCTGTCAAAAAAAAAACTAACTATAAATGTCCCTTTAAAATCTTTACAATTTTTTAAACAGAATATTATTAGAAAAAAAAGCACTATTTGCTTCAACTTTTTAAGTGTATTTATTAATTTTTTAGTTTTGGTATAATATTAATACAATTTTTTTGAAAATTTTACAGAAAGAATTAGGCAGATGAAGAGGACCATACCAGTAGCCCCAGTGAAAGTAAATATTCCTCCAGCAATACCAGCAGCCCCAGTGAAAGAAAACATTCCTCCTGCAATACCAGTAGCCCCAGTGAAAGAAAATATTCCTCCAGCAATACCAGTAGCTCCAGTGAAAGAAAATATTCCTCCAGCAATACCCATAGCCACAGTGATAGAAAATATTCCTCCAGCAATACCCATAGCCACAGTGAAAGAAAATATTCCTCCATCAATACCAGTAGCCACAGTGAAAGAAAATATTCCTCCAGCAATACCAGTAGCTCCAGTGAAAGAAAATATTTCTCCAGCAATACCAGTAGCTCCAGTGAAAGAAAATATTCCTCCAGCAATACTAATAGCCCTAGTGAAAGAAAATATTCCTCCAGCAATACCAATAGCCCCAGTGAAAGAAAATATTCCTCCAGCAATACCAGTACCCCCAGTGAAAGAAAATATTCCTCCAGCAATACCAGTAGCTCCAGTGAAAGAAAATATTCCTCCAGCAATACCCATAGCCACAGTGAAAGAAAATATTTCTCCAGCAATACCAGTAGCTCCAGTGAAAGAAAATATTCCTCCAGCAATACCAATAGCCCCAGTGAAAGAAAATATTCCTCCAGCAATACCAATAGCCCCAGTGAAAGAAAATATTCCTCCAGCAATACCAGTAGCTCCAGTGAAAGAAAATATTCCTCCAGCAATACCAGTAGCTCCAGTGAAAGAAAATATTCCTCCAGCAATACCAGTACCCCCAGTGAAAGAAAATATTCCTCCAGCAATACCAGTACCCCCACTGAAAGAAAATATTCCTCCAGCAATACCAGTAGCTCCAGTGAAAGAAAATATTCCTCCAGCAATACCAGTAGCTCCAGTGAAAGAAAATATTCCTCCAGCAATACCAGTAGCTCCAGTGAAAGAAAATATTCCTACAGCAATACCCATAGCCACAGTGATAGAAAATATTCCTCCAGCAATACCCATAGCCACAGTGAAAGAAAATATTCCTCCAGCAATACCAGTAGCCACAGTGAAAGAAAATATTCCTCCAGCAATACTAGTAGCTCCAGTGAAAGAAAATATTTCTCCAGCAATACCAGTAGCTCCAGTGAAAGAAAATATTCCTCCAGCAATACCAATAGCCCCAGTGAAAGAAAATATTCCTCCAGCAATACCAATAGCCCCAGTGAAAGAAAATATTCCTCCAGCAATACCAGTAGCTCCAGTGAAAGAAAATATTCCTCCAGCAATAGCAGCCATTGCAGAACCTAAAGAAAAAGAAAGAAAGGAACAGAACGTCCATTGGAAGAGGAGGTTGCTTAGGCGGGCACTGAAGGAACAACAACATGTCGTCCGGATTACTGTACATAAAGTGTGAATGAGTTTCAATTTGTATAAATTGAATGAATGAATCGAAGTTTGCATTGTTGTGTAAATGTAAATAAGCATGAAATAATAAAATTTTAAAAAAATAGATTCTATGTCTTTTTTAATTATTTTGATTTTATCTATGGCCACTAATCTAGTCTAATTGGGTGAATATTCTGAAAGTGTGTGCTATATGTTGCGCAGGAGTAGAAGCTATGAATAAGATAGTTACAGAGAAAGATTCATTAACAAAATTGTTTTCTTGTAGATGATTTTCAAAATCTGTCCTTGCGATATAATATTTCACTGGGATTATCGGATTGCAAAATTTCTTAATAAATATAAATCGGACCAAAAATAATGGCAGGTACTGAGGGTATGATAGTTAACATACCTAAGTGCATTAGATCATACATATTGATGACAATAATTAGGTTGAGGAAAGGCGCCACATGGGGGCCTTCAATTAGTTTTTGTTTAATGATTTCCATATGGTGTATTGTAATATTAATCTGAAAAGTTCACCAAGCTGATTTCAAACATATGTCTCCATGCCTAATTTTAGAAAAGAATTTGTAACAACAAAAAACCCTGTACCACTACAACTCATGAAGGGTCTTGGGCTCAGTACTTAGGAAGAACTGTTTCTTGGCCAACAATTGTACAAGGAGGTCATTTATTATCCCCCTCAATGAAGAGTACTCATTATAAAGACCCAGAAGGGTCTGCCGATCCCAGCATCGATCCAAGGCAGATATAAAAGAATAAAAAAAATATCTGCCACAGCCAGACTTAAACCTGGGGCCAGGAGTTAGGAGTCCAGTGCCTTACCCATTGAGCTACCCAACTTCATAATAAAAAATTAATTCATCAAATCAATATTGCAAGATTTAAAACAACATTCCAAAATACTTAAAATTTATCAATTTTCAACATGTGGCAAAATAAATTAAAAACAATCCAATATCAAAAATACATACTACATAAGAGGTAATAATGAGTTTACATAAAATGTTCATGTATTTTAAAACATAAAATTTCTTCAAATTATTTAAATTTAATACTCTTTGAAATATCTCTTTTAATTCCAGCAATTTCTCCATCGTATCTATGTAATTCCTTCCTTGGATCTCGAAACTGAAACAATAAAAACATTAAGGTAATTTAAAAAAATTAAAATAGATAAGAAATAAATAAACTAATACATAAAACTTAATATTTCTCGTATTTACAGATTTTATTTAAAACATAAACTATCTCAGTTTTTGGTTCAAAATAATTGTTATGATACCAATTTAAATCTCTTCAATGGGTCTTGCCAACTAATTATAACAAAATAATATATATAAGCATTCAGAGTTGGTGCTTTGACCACATCGATGCAGGAAATTGGTAACACTCTTCCATGATAATGTTTGAACTCATGTTGCAAAATTGACTATAAAGAAACTTCAAAACTGAAGTTCTCCACCCACCTTAGTAATCAGATCTATCACTCACAAATTTTTTCATTCCCTCACTCTGTCATAAATTCTCCACTTTAGAGCCTTGAAGATTTCATAAAAAAGTAGGCAGCATATTAAAAATTTCTCATTGGTTTCATTCCCTCACCAGGTGGTAATTAAGAGTTCTAGCGGGGACTTAAAATATCAAACGAGTACTAAATGACGGTCATAGGTCTCGCTGCTTCTAAGTTAAGGAAGGAGCATTCATGCCCAAATTTGTTCAAAGCGATCCAGAAGTACAACCTATTTTCATTTGTTTTGAAATGGCTCCCTATTTTCATTATGGCTCCCTATTGTGGTTTATTCCCTCAAATGAACAAGTTTATAGAAAAAGAAAGATTGTTGGATTGCATTTTATTTTGTTTATGGTTATTTTTCAAAAATTACCTAATACATGAAGTTTAGTAATAAGTAAAAAATAAAATATCAGAAAATTTCCAGAAGGTACCTGTCCTTTCCTCCTTCTGATGGCTTTTTTGAATTTATTCCTGTTTTTCACTCGTGGATTCCTGTTCTCCTTCTTCCTCTTCGGGGTCAGACCTTTGTTCTTCAATATTTTAAATGCTACCCCTCGTTTTTCTTCTTCAACTCTATCTGTCTGTTCTTCTTCATCTGAAAACAATATTTATTTAAGTTCACACAAACACACTAAAATTCACAAAAAATTAAATAGTGGTTTTCTGTTATACTCCAAGTATCAAAATTATTTTTTTAAAAAGCAGAATAGTTCTAGGTAAAATATAAATAAAAGAATACTATTAAATGATAATGATATTTGGTACTAGTAACATCATGTGGCCAGGATAAAAATTATTTTGGTTCAATTGTTATAATGCTATAGAGCACAAGCAGGCCCTAATTATAATATCAACAGTCAATGTTAGGCATGCTATCTATCTATATAACCTATATATATGCTATCTATGCTATATGATATCTATCTATATATATGCTGCTATCTATATAACCACTGGCAAGAACACAAAGCTTCGCCAGGTCTAGACTAAATAGGTCTAGTACCTAGTGGGGGTTTGTTAATTTCTTATGTCAATAAATCGAGCCGAAAATGACAGCTTTCTACATAAAGCTCCTCAAATTTAAATACCTAATATCATAATCATACCACAAAGAGAAAATGAGTGTTGGGTTTAGATCAGTTAATTTTCCTGGCAAATGGACATTTAATTAAAGAAGAGGTTTATTTATAGTTACGTGTGTAGTGTACCATTAATTGTTTTCAGTAAAAATTTTTAGAAAAAAATGGGAGAAAAGACGCAACTAACAGATTTATTTAGGAACAAGAACTTTCATTATTTGAAAAAACAAATATCTGATGTGGACACCCCATGACTTCCTTGTACACCTATTAAACTAAAAACCAGTGGCTCAAAAAGTGACCCTGAATTTGTTTACTAATTTCCGAACATGGCAGTATCTCAAAAACGACACTCAATGTCGCGATGTCCATCTATTGACACATACAGACGCACACACAAGCACTAATGTCTTAAGGTCTCATTACATGTTGTTTTCTTTCAGTTGGTAACAAGTTCCCATGAGATTTCTTTGTGTTCCTAGGCAACATTAGAACTGTCTATGCCACTAGATAAAGCATTAGAAATTGACGGTTTCAACATTTTAAGCGGAAGAAACTGCTTAACTTATATCTTATTCTCCTACTGCAGACTTCTTTAGCTCAAAAATGGGAAGGAAAACAAGTATTTTACACTCAATTTTAACACTTAAAACAAGTACCTAATAAAATTGTTTAATTAGACTGGGAAAAATTTAAGTTTATAACCTTTATCACCAAACCGTATCTCTGTAAAATGTCGACATACCTTTTGATGTTTCTTATGACCTTCAAGTAAAGTACCCCTTTCGGATCTTCAATTTCAATCAAAATCTATTATATTACTTATATTGATGTAAAAGTCTAATTTACCAAATTTGAGTTATTTTACATTATATTTTAATATAATTTTTGATGAAAGTCTAATATGACCTTTAAGTAAAGTACCACTTCCGGTTTGTCAATTATGACCGAAATTTATTATGTTATTTATATTAGTATGAAAGTCTTGAATACAAAATTTAAGGAGTTTTGGATTATATTTTAATATAATTTTTGATGAAAATCAGTAATGACCTTCAAGTAAAGTACTACTTTCGGTAATCATTCCATGACCAAAAAGGGAGGTTCACAACTAGATTATACAATAATCCTAAATACAAAATTTTAACTTTCTATGGCTGACTGTTTTTGAGTTATGCAAGATACGTATGAACGAACGTATGTACAGACATTACGGCGAAACTAGTCAAAATGGTTTCAGGGATGGTCAAAATGGATATTTCCGTTGAAATCTGAAAACCGAAAATTTTCGCGATAACAATACTTCCTTTACTGCGTACAAGGAAGTAAAAGTGTTCCAGTGGGCATTATTTGAAATAATACACCAGGGAAATGACAGTGCCTATGCCTATGTACCTATGCTACAGGGAAAGCATAAAAATACTAATTGTTGGATTGTAGAAACTTAATGAAATATAAGTGTAATAAAAAATGCATCAATAAAAAGAATGTATTTCACCCAGCAAACCAGTTTTATCAAAAAACTTAAGAGAACTTCTTCTTTTTGAATATATCTCGGAATGGCACTTTCTGGAAAACATACTATCTGTTTTCAACTGAGTTTATTATATACCACCTATTTTCACTCCCTCTTTGATAACTACTTTCTTTTTTAACTGTAAATAATTTACTTTTCTTATTTTTCATCACATCCTAGAAGGATGAAGAATGAGATCTATAAAAGTGAAACAGGAGAAAAATGCATTTTTCTTTAATTTTGAAAACAGCTGGAAAATTCCATGATTATGAAAAAAAAGGGAGGGACTTCTAGAAATGCAGAATATATTAAGGAACCACTATATTTTGATAGACCAGTAAAGCAGTGAATGTTAAGAACTGTAGGCAAAAAAGTAGCGAGTTACTGATTTCAGAATGGAATGAATATCTGCATTTCATTTCTGTTTTCTAAGCTTGAGATATAAATAAATAAATTACTATGAACAATGCTCAATAAGACTATTGTATGAATTTTTGTCAATAGATCCATTATACTTACCATCATCTTCATCTTGCTCTTCATACTGGACCTTAATTTCTTCCTTTTTCAACTTGCTTTCAAGATCCATGATGTAGCCATTAGTTTGTAACTTCTCTAGCCGCCTTTTCTTGGCCTTATTTATTTTTTTCGCTTCTTCTTTCTTCTTTAAAAGATCCAATTTACGTTTTCTTTTTTCTTTTCTGAAAATTAAACCAAAATTTTGTTGCTTGAAACAGTAAAACAGAAATGTATTGATGACCTAACTCAATTGATACAGGAAGACACTCTACAAAGCAAGAGATACTTTGTGGATTCAAAACAGTTTTTTTTTTTTTAAATGTGTATTTAATTAAATTTTAAAACAACATGAAAGAGTACTATTGTCATAAGATTAATCGCTATTGAAGCTCCAATTTTAATTGTATTAAGCAGCAGAATGAGGACGAATTGTTAAAGAAACTCTATTAGATCCTATAATCCTATTTACTAAATTTAATAAGGAGGAATTTGTCAGTCATGAGATAATATTAAACCTTGCTGTGAATAGGGTATAGGAAGTATGACAGTCAGTCAACATACTTATTTCAAGTCTAATGGAGCGAATGATAAAATGACATATTTCTTGGAAATTGTAATCTACTGATGGGCTTTATTTGTTTTTCAAATCCAATTTAGGTTGATATCATTACAGATGTTCCCCAAGAACATCAATGTGGTCCGAGGAAGGTTCAGACAGCACTGTCCTATATCTTTTTTGGGAGGATTTATAGTTAGAACTGTTTTATTGTAAATCTTTCCTTAGGTTTGAGCATTAGTTAATGTTTTCCACCATAAATGGGCTGCATAACTTGGGTAAAGTGAATCACTCAGCAAGAGTGGATCCACACAAGCTGACCTATAAACAGGCAAAACATTTCAAAAACCCAAATGACCATTGTTTCGTTAAAAGAATAAAAATAAAAAGTGGATACATTGGAGAAAGTTTAAGACCCAGAAAAAATTATCATACTGCAATCAGCCTGCTGTGCCAGTCACTAAACAAGGGCAATTCGAAAGAAAGACTGTGTATTTTGGAATTATGACAACATGATTCATTCCAGAAGGTTTGACCATTGATTCAGAACTTTATAGTGTTCAGTTATAAAGAATATATGATATTGTGACCCAGCGTTACCCAGGATGAAGTGTGAACCTTTTTTAAATTAAACTTTAGGAGCATGTAGCTCGTATTATGAGAATAAAACCAAAACAACATTTCAAGAAAAAATATTTCGGTTCAGGCAAGTAGTTTAAGAACAATCCATTTTATAACCAATCTCAGGTAGTTTTGTTTCTTTCAGTATACATATGAAGAATATTGTTTTCCTGAGATATTATTAAAAAAAAGCTCTTTTTCACTAATTTTTTGGAAGGGATCCTGTCATATATCTATACATATATATATTTTCCTGAGATCAATTCTGTTTAAATCACCTAAAAAAAGTTGTAAATTTAATCTAAAAAAATAAAATATTGTTACAAAATGTTTCATCTTTTGAGCTCATCTACCATGAACAATCATCATTTAAAAAAGACTCTTATTCACAACAAAAATAATCGACAATAAAATTAAAAATATCTCACCTATTCTTCGGAGGAGGTTCTGTTTCTTCTTTCAATACTAATTCTTCATTATTTTCTTTTGCTTCCAGAATCATATCGATCTGTGGATTTATATGTTGCAATAATACATCCACCTCCTGAAGGAGACTTTTGAAAGCATTAAATCGTTCCAAGACAGGGTGATTATTAGTTGATTCTCCATTTTCTTTAGAATATAGATAAAATAGAACATTCAAAGTATAGCTGCAAGAAATGATGATTACTAATATTTCATGCGAAAAATAAATGCAATTTAAAAAATCACTGAGGTTACATACTGAAGTGTAATTTTATTAACGAGTTCAAGTAGCTCAACAGCTTTGCATTCTTTTAAGGAGCCATCATCCACCATCTTGAGGATCGGCCAAACTTTCTCCTTCAGGAATACAAGTTGAGCTAAAAATAAAGAAATGATAAGAAAAATAAATATTTATTCCATATATGAAGTTTCCTGTAATATAAGATACCTATTTACTTCCTTGTACGCAGTAAAGGAAGTATGATAATCGTGAAAATTTCCAGTTTTCAGGTTTCAACGGAAATATCCATTTTGACCATCCCTGAATCCATTTTGATTACTTAGGGATTGATAAATTATTTGCCACTTCTATAAATTTGTTTTATTGAAAACTAGTTTCAAATGTTATACATTCATCCTCAGTTCTAAGAGCACACAAAAAAATTCAAAAATAAGCAATTCAAAATATAGTTGGTATTATTATACATATTAAACTAGATTAATATAAATCAGTATTATAAAACATTTATGAATTTAATTAAGACAAGAAATCAAATACATGTTGGTACTCACCAAGGTTTAAATAAATTATATCAAACAGAATAGTTTGTACTGGTTTCATCTCGCATTGTACTAACAATGAACGAGAACTAGGCAGGATGTTTTTAGGTTAACGGTTTAAGGGTCAGGGTTTTCCCAGTAATGCCGGTGAGTAATTATTTTTTCTGTTATTGATGGGAATAAATGGGATAACAGAAAAAACAATTACTCACCGGCATTACTAGGAAAACTCTGACCCTTAAACCATTTACCTAAAAACATCCTGTCTAGTTCTCGTTCATTGTTAGTACAATGCGAGAAGAAACCAGTACAAACTATTCTGTTTGATATAATTTATTTAAACCTTGGTGACTACCAACATGTATTTGATTTCTTGTTTTAATTAAAGTCTTAATTCATAAATGTTTTATAATACTGATTTATATTAATCTAATTTAATATGTATAATAATACCAACTATATTTTGAATTGCTTATTTTTAAATTTTTTTGTTGAGCTCTTAGAACTGAGGATGAATGTATAACATTCGAAACTGGTTTTCAATAAAACAAATTCATAGAAGTCGCAAATAATTTATCAATCCCTAATTAGATTGATCCTTCTATACCATCATGCGGATGTCAACCCATTGTGATTAGTTTCGTCATGACGTCTGTAAGTACGTATCTCACATAACTCAAAAATGGTTAGCCTTAGAAAGTTAAAATTTTGTATTTAGGATTACTATATAATCTAGTTGTGAACCTCCTTTTTTGGTTACAGCATATTTACTGGAAGTGGTACTTTACTTGAAGGCCATTACTGATTTTCATAAAAAATTATATTACAATATTATGCAAAACTTCTCAAATTTGGTATTTAAGACTTGCATACTCATATAAATATCATAATAAATTTTGGTCAAAATTGGCAAACCGGAAGTGGTACTTTACTTGAAGGTCATATTAGACTTTTATCAAAAATTATATTAAAATATAATGTAAAACATTTCAAATTTGGTAAATTAGACTTTTATATCAATATAAGTAAAATAATAGATTTTGGTCGAAATTGAAGATCCGAAATGGGTACTTTACTTGAAGGTCATAATAAAGTTACATCAACATTTATTACAGAGATCATATAGTTCGGTGAGAAAGGTTATAAACCCGATTTTTTTCCCACTCTAATTAAACAATTTTATTACTTGTGTTGTGTTAAAATACTTTTTCTCCTCCCCATTTGTGAGCTGAACAGCCCACTGATTAATAATATATAAGTTAAGCTGTTGCAGGCATACAAGGAAGTCATGGGGTGTCCACATCAGATATTTTTATTTACTAATGCCACTGCCATTGTTAGCAGAAAAAGCAAATGTGTTTCTAAGAAGCTTTGGACTAACTAGAAAAGTTGAAATTGAACAAGAAATCAGAGCATTTAAAAGAGTGAATGATGATGAATTTTTCCCAAAGAGGTGAAAGCATGGAACTAACTGAAGTCCACTCATCCTTATGAAAACAATTGATCAACATTTTGAATACAAATGCAGTGGTTTATTGTATGAAACTGGAATACAATTTGCGACAAATTATGTAGCAACCATTAATTCATATGGTTTCGGTTATTTTTTTTTCAAAAATACTATGGGATTTTTAACTTAATACTTAGCTAAAGATAGATAGAACTAGTAGTGAATGACAGCAAAACTATGTGACAGAAACAGCAACACAGTAGGAGTCTTTTAAACTAGACCTTACAGATTTTAATGAGTGTCCAGCTTTAACTACTAAGGATTCTAAACTTTAATTTTACAACCATTTCTTCTGAAACATAGGAGGATCACTAACAATAAGCTGCCCTTAAATCTGGCTGGATAAGCAAATGAAAAGAAAGATCACAAGAACAACAACAATAAACCATAACTTATAACTTATGCCATGAAGCTTGGGCCATGACAAAAGCCAATGAAAACTGTCTTCCTATATTTTAACAAACTTTCCTAAGAAAATATCCGATAAGAGCTGGAGAAGAAGGACAGAAAACTATGTAAACTCTACATGAAAATCAATTTAATCAAATTCATCAAGATCAGCTGTCAATATGCCCTAGCATGTGGTTAGAACGAATCACTCTGAAGTAATCAAATACAATAATGATGACAGAGGTTCTTATGTACAAACATAAGAAGAGCATAACAATAAAGTGGATAATAAGAGCTATTGCAAATACGAGACAGTTTCTCAATACTTGTTTGTGTAGAACCGCAGAGCAAGAAGGAGCTAACTAGCCAAAATGGATTCTTGCACCATCCATGAAGTATCTAAGGACTTAGTTAAGAAACTATTTGTAAAATATTTATCTATAACTGATACATAATTTAAAGAGGATAGCAAATTTTGTATATTTTTAAGTGTAGCAGTCCATAAATTAAGTATATTTTTTGAAGTATTGGAAAGATAACCTAAAGGACCTCTCTTGGAATTTTACACAATTTCTTCTGAGATTTTATCTGATTATTTTTTACTGCTCATTTACAGAGAAATAAAATAACTGTTGGGAAAGTTTATAAACAAGATTCCACACAAGTTAAGGTTATTTCCTCGGTACAGACTTGGATATCAATAATATTTATTTTGATGCAGTAAACTGATATGTTAAAGATTTTAGAGAATGGAAATTTGAATGCAAAATAAATAAGCTAAAAAAATACATACATTTACAGTGCTTAATCAAAGGAAACAACTCAGGAGATTCTCTTTTCAATAGTTTCAGGGCTTCTTCATGAGTTAAACTACTAAGATCAACTTCTACTTTTTCTTCTTCTTCTGAATCTTCTAGTACTTCTTTTTTCCTAGCAGCTTCCTTTTTCTTATCTTCAATCTATAATAAAAATAGAAATATAATACAAAGAAAAATGGTCTTAGAATATGATACTGATTTAATAATTTAAAAAAATCCGTGGATCCATAGATTTGGATATAAAAAGGGTCTGTGTCAAGTTCCAATCCTTGATTTGTTTAAAAATATAAGTCAACAATATATTATAATTTCTTCATATTTACATAGTATAAAAGAAAAATAGAGAAATAAATATATAGCTGATTGTGGTATTAAAATATTAATCGCCTAATTCTATTCAACCATGTTCAGACAGTATATAGGATATCAACATTTTCGATAAACTACTCACAGATTACTGGCAAACTTTTTAAAGATATAGAGAGCATCCTAATCTGTGATCATAGAAGACCCATCTATTGAAAATTCTTAAGTCTAAAAACAATTTGTCTATATATATATATATATATATATATATATATATATATATATATATATATATATATATATATATATATATAGACAAATTGTTTTTAGACTTAAGAATTTTCAATAGATGGGTCTTCTATGATCACAGATTAGGATGCTCTCTATATCTTTAAAAAGATTGCCAGTAATCTGTGAGTAGTTTATCGAAAATGTTGATATCCTATAGATCCATAGATATATATATATTAGAAAAGAGTTTTGGATGAAAAATTAACAGAACCAAATAATTTATGTGAAGACCTTAAATTAATAGCAGATAGTAGCCAAATTAATATTTTTTGAAGCATCCTAATTGACAATAAATACTGACCCAGCCTATATAAAAATGTTTTAATAAGGATATCAGAAACACCAATAGCCATGGAACATATTGAACAGGAAAATATAAGAGAAGGTAGTAGACCAACAATAATTATACTAATGCATTACAAGGTAATTTCTTCATTGGATCCAAGTTTAACTCTATTTAGTATTGGATTATTACGCATGAAATATCCGATTCTTTAATTCGTAATGGTTAGTGAGGAATAAAGCGTTGTCTGTTGATTCCCAGCAAAATATTTACCATCAATAAACAATTCCGAATCTTCTATTTACTAACAGTGTTTGTTTTTTCCTAAGTAGGCATACAGATTTTAGTTTTATTTCAAACATGACAATGAAAACATAAGATTTCTGAGCGTTTTTTTTTTTTTTTTTTTTAGTACAAACTTGGTTATTCCGCTGCCCAGGCAGCAAGGAGTATCAATCAAGCTTGTGGCAAAGGGAGTTCTAATGAAAGAATAATTTGTCATTAGTTTTCAAAAATTTTTTTCAGGAGATACATTAGAAATCTACTCCATGGACGGCATCCAACATCAATCAAGGACGAAGATGTTTAGGAAGCTGTGGAAGAAAACCATCATAAAACAGTGAAAGAACTTGCATCACGTCTTGGCACAAGTCGAATGACAGTTTTCAGACATTTAAAAATGATCGGAAAGGCTAAAAAGCTTGATTCCAGGGTAGCACATGAGCTGAATGAACGTCAAGATATTTGTGTTTCTCTGCTTGCACACCAAAAAAATGAACCACTTCTTGGGCGTATAACGCGATGAAAAATGGATCGTGTATGACAATCGACGCAGATCAGGCACCTGGACACATGCCAAAACAGAATCTTCATTCAAAAATTAATGGTTACCGCATGGTGGTCTATGACTGGAGTCATCCATTTCTACTGAAGGGGAAAACAATCAATTCAACATCATACTGCCAAGAAATTGACCAAATATAAGCCAGCAGAAAAGGGTCTTCTTGCTGCATGATAAAGCTCGACCTCATGTTTCGATAGACAGTAAATAAATAAAGAAGTTGGGCCACCACATACCACATATTCTCCTGACCTATTCCCTACAGACTACCACTTTTTTCGGAGATCGGATAACTTTAAGCGAGGAAAATTGTTTAAAAATGATTTATACATGAAAAATGCATTTTCTGACTTTGTTTCAACCTGTGACTCAACTTTTTTAAATCTGGAAAAAAAAACTTGATTAGTTGTTGGCAAAAGTGTGTTGAAAAACATTGTAAATATTCTGAATAAAATGTATTTGATTTCTTTGTCAATTTTATATTTACTTCCTATTTCTAAAAGCTGAAATTTAATGCATGACGATCCAATATGAATAACAAAAAAGCTAAATACTAAATAATCACTATCACATGTAATTTAATTTTTTAATGAAAATTTTGTTGATTAAAAAAATAAAATAAATACAATCACAGACTAAACCATGTTGCCAACTTGGTAATTCTCACATACCTAATAGCAAAAAAATATTTAACAAAACAGATGCAAACATGTGTAGCTAATTACATGTAATTAAGAAAATAATACACAACAAATTTAGAGTAACCTCATCAAGAAGTCCAAGAGAGAAGTCAGTTCCTTCTAAATGTGACAATAACCGCCTTTGTATGGCATTGGCTTCTTTTTCTTCCTCAATAGCTGCTTCTTCGTCATCAAAACCTGCAAAATTAAAAATATCACCCGTGATATCTATAAAATGTCATATAACACTGTAAGAAGTATCATAGGCAACAAACCTAAATAATCTTTATCAACATAATCAGTATCATAATACTGTTTCCTTTCTGAACCCCAAGCTTTTGAATCAGGTAAACCATCATCTTTTGGCTTATCTTCTATGTCTGAATCCATATCACTGCCGACACCCCCTCCATACATCTCTTCGTCTTTATCTTCCTTCCTGCTTTCATTTTCTTCACCATCATCTTCTGCTTCATCACCATCTTCTTCTTCTTCTTCATCTGAATCTTCACTAGAAGAATATATCTTCAACACTTCTTGCTATAAATGAAAAAAAAAATTGTAAAAAAAAAGTTGTAAATAAAAACATGTCCATCAGTTTTAAAAAAAGCTACCTCTTCATTATTTTGGCGTCGACCAACTGCATTATTAAGTATATGCCTTTCTTCATCATCAAATCCATCATCAGAATCAGGCAGTTCAAAATTTTCAACCTCTTCATCTAGATCTGCATCAAGTTTAACCTTCCTGAAATATTTAAGCATTTAAATTAGCTTTTATCAATTCAGATGGGTAAAGATGTAATAATTTCATTTTTATAGGAATTTTCAGATGACAGTGAAAATCCTTATAATATAAATCAAGATTGATTCATTTAATATGATAGCTCTATATAATTTTCCTCAATCCTGAATGGTCCAATTTTACTATCCTGCCAATAAGACATTTGGCATTCCCATTCACTTAGTCAGCCTATCTCATTTTTGGCTGTCCAAAATAACCCCTATTTCCTTCCAAGAGCCAATCAGGAAATATTCTTAAATAATTCATCCTTCGGACATGTTCCACCAATTGGGTTTATTCCATAGCTAATATATCAGAATCCGGTACTTGGGTATTTCACGATCGACCAACATTTTTTGTATAACTTACTCTGTTACTTTTTTATCACTTCTGCTTTGGTTTATTAACATTATTTCTAAACTATTATTAATTTGTTTGTTAATAGTTGTGGCTTCTTTTGTGATTTTTATTTACAAAATTTTTAGATTATTCCATCGAAGAAAGTCTGTGAGATTGGGCATATTTCCATTACATAAATTTAAATTACCATAAGAACCCGACCTCAACTGAAAAGGATCCGTTAGGGTCTGTATATCTCTTGTGCGAGCGCAAATCTACTGCTGTAATAATTAAAGCAGTAATAATTTTAGTAATCCCAATGAATATAAATTTTCAACGCCAGCACATAGTTTCTTTTTTTTCAATTAAAAAAAAAAAAAGAAATATCAGTAATGAAATCTAATTGAAACTTATTTTTAAATGGCATAACATTAATTCACATAAATAAGAAGAAAGCTGACGTTATCAATGTCAGATTATGAGGGATACCAATACCTATTTTAAAGGATATAACAATCAATTATGGAAAAAATTAATAAAAAATGTATAATAAACTAACAAATATTTCATGAAAAATACACCATTTTTGAAATACAAAGTAAAGTAAAATGCCATTGATATAATTACTTTTTTTTTGGTTTCTAAATATTATAATACATCACTAGCTAAAATAGTTCTTGTCTAATAACCTGGCTGAAGAATATCAGCCAGCTGATTAAATGCTAGATCAGTATCTAGGCAAATTCTTTAAATGAGTTCAGAGAAATAATATAACTAAGATATACCTTGTCAGCAATTATTCAGAACATTATAAAAGAGCTAAGCACCAAGGTACTATACAACAAAAACGTAAAGTCGGAATATAATTTTTAAACCAAAGTGACAATTAACAGAACTAGGCTTTCATTGGGAAATATAGTAATTTTGAGAATCGATAACGGACTTCGAAAAAGGTAAACAACGATAAAAAGTCATTACAAAATATTTATCACTAAAATACACTTACTTCCCTCTTTTCTTCATTTTCCTAAATACACTCAGCAATTCACCTAAATTTACGAATGCACATGGCCCAAACTTACAATAGGAGGTTACGCTCAGGCTCTTTGTTTACGCAGTGTTGCCCTGGAGAAGCATATATTCGATCGTTAAAAATGGCTCCTGTGGAAGTAAGTATTTGATATTTTTTAGCGTCTAGGATTATAAGATTTTAATTTTGTATCTCTATTTTAATTTAGTTTCAAGCTATAGATAGTGAAAATGAAGGCAAGGGCACAATCGTGTTTGACCAGTCAAAAAATGAAATGTTCAAACTCAATGATAACTGGAAAACTGTTCAGAGGAAGCTAAGGAATCAATGGAAAATTCATATGTAATATACGTTCTTAGTTTAGTTTACATTAATTCAAGTTCCCTGATGCTTTACATTTTAATTAAATTAAAGGAATATAATTCATTTACTTTTTAGAAATAAAGATGACATAACATCTGAGATATTCCAAGATGCTGCAGTATTTGTTCTGCCTAGCCCCCGAGATAAATTTACAGAAACAGAATTCAACGAAATTAAGAAGTTTCTTGACTCTGGAGGTAGTCTGCTTGTAACCTTAGGCGAAGGAGGGGAAAAAAAGTTTGAAACAAATATAAACTACTTGTTAGAAGAATATGGAATTATGATAAATAATGGTAAACACGATGAATGTTACTCAAATTACAAATCCTAACTTATTTTTATTGTTCAAATTTCGCTAGGCCAAGAATACTTTTAAAAAAAATCTTTTATTTTTATTAAAACTTATAGAATATTTGAAAAAATTTCACTGCTACTAGTGAAAATTTCTAGCCAATGCTACCTATTGGCAATAGTTAGTACTTCTTTTTCTTTAGCTTCCCTCTTTAGTGCCTTTCAGCGTAGAGGAGCATTCAGCCAGGAATTCCATTCTTCCTTATTTCTAGCTAGGTTTCTCGCCTGTCGGAGGTCCTTCCTCCTTGCCCTACAGAGTCGTTCAATGTAGTCGAGATTGGACATCCTAGGGCAACCCCTAGATCTTCTGTCATCTGGGACATATTCCATGGTCTTTAGAGGATCTCTGTGGTCGTCCATCCTGATAACATGGCCGAACCACTTTAGCTGATGAGTTTCTAGGAGCTCTTTCAGTGGGGCTATCTGCAGTTCCTGACGAATCCTTTCATTGCGAACTCGGTCTCTCCTTGTTTTCCCAACGTCCTTCACAGAAATTTCATTTCGGCAGTGGTGATTCTGCTTTCCTGTCGGTCTGTTAATATCCAACTCTCCGCTCCTTACAAAAGTATAGGTAGATACACTCTCTTGAAGATGTAGCTTCCCTTCTTTGCCTACTTCTCTCTTCCCTACCACAGTGTTACATATCAGGTAGTAAACTGCATTTGCCTTGTTAATCCTGTTAGATATTTCTGCGTCTACCTTCCCAGATCCGTCTAACACTGTACCCAGGTATGTGAAGTCTGTTACCACTTCGAATTTTTCTCCATTACAGTATATGTAGATATCTTCCTTCTTTCTTCCAACTTGTAGGATCTTACTTTTGTTGGTATTCATTCCTATCATTTGTTAAGCATTCCTTTTCGTTGGAGCTCTTCATACCATTCCATAACTGCCAGCTGCAACTTTTCCACAGAGTCTGTAATCAATACCATGTCATCGGCGTAGAGGAAAAGCTCCATCACTACAGGATTAAGATTCCCCCATGTCACAACAATTTGTTTTCTTTCTTTGAAGGCTGATATGACTAACAAATATACTTTGTTAGATATATATATATATACTATATATAAAATTATATCAGCCTTTAAATTAAAAAATACATTATGAAGATATGGCGGATTCACCCTTCTTTCATAGAGTGCCTCATATGCAATAATTGATTATTTTACTTTAGAATTACATTGCAGTAATTGATGACTATTTACTTATTTAAAAAAATAATTTAAGAAACATTTTTGCTACATTAGTTTTTAGATTAATACATTTCAAATTCCTTTGTAATATGTACTTATATTTTTTCATTCAATTTTCTTCACCAACTTCATTCTAATAATTCAAAATGTATATTATTTTGATCTTGCTTATAAAACTGTATAATATACACCCTTTTAATTAATCTCAACAACTTTAATTTTAAAACTCATTAGATTCTAAATTTTAGCTAATCACCATTTTCCAGTCATTTACACAATTGAAACATTAAAGCTTACAAAAAATTTATTACTTTCAACCATAATTATAATATTTTAAATATAATTTATAGAATATTCATTTTATGAATTTTGGTTTTGAATTTATTTGTTTCAGTATAGTTGAGTGAAACGAGATGAAAAAAAAAAAAAAAATTAATATCCCTACAATACAGTCTAGTGAGAAAATTCATTCATTGCATAAAAGAGACATGTCTAATAATTATTTGCATTTTATTTTTTCAGATTCTGTAGTTAGAACTCACTATTATAAATATTTCCATCCTAAAGAATGCCTCGTTCCAAATGGTGTTTTAAATCGTGGAATTGCAAAATTTCTTGAAAAAGAAGTTAAAAATTTTAGTCAGTGAGTATTGCATAAAGAAACAATATAATTATTTTTAAATTGTACCTAACTTTACTTTAATTTGTTCATACTTTAGGTGTATGTCCTTCGTATATCCATATGGAGCAACTTTGAACACTGCGAAACCTGCAGTACCAATTCTTTCAAATGGAACAATATCATTCCCACTTAATCGTCCTGTTTGTGCGATAACAGAGCATAATTCATCATCGAAATCAAATCCAGGTTTATTTGTTAAGGCTTTAAATTAGAATGAAAGTCAGTATTTGGATAATGGAGTTATTGATTTAAATATGTCAGTATAGGTGGTAAGATGGCTGTAATTGGATCTGGGCACATATTTTCTGACAGATATCTTGAAAAGGAAGATAACTTACAAGTTTTAAATTTGTTATTGACGTACCTCACTACAGACAACCTTGAACTGAATCCAATTGATATAGAAGATCCTGAGGTATTATAAAAACAATTATAGTTAACTATGCTCCAATCTTTTTAATAGCCATAGTTTTTATTAACTTGGCTTTTCAATTATGAACCCATTCAATGTTTAACTATTTTTAAAATTAACAGTCGGATTATTTTTTGGATCAGTACTAGGTTCTGCCATTTACAATTTGATCTCAATTTTCCTTCACGCAGAACATAGTATTTGAATACTCTTTCAACCTCCAAATCATATTTTTCTTGAAATCCTACCGATATATAAAATTCTTATCTAAATAATTTAAAAAAGGTTATTTTGACCAATTTATTCACCCTATTGTATGGCACTTCTAATATCAGTTTATTAGATTACTTATTTGATTTCAATTATATTAAAAAAATAAAAATATAGTATCCTCTCTTATATGATATATTTATATGCTTTTATATAAAATATTTAGTTCTGAAATCTTATGTCACTATGGCAAGATCCATTCAGGTAAGATGTTAAGTTCTGGTTCAAGATAGAAGCAATTGTCTCCATTGTCTATTTCCTTTCAATTATTCTATTTTTGAATGATTGGTACTGGGAAAACCTTGTTTTCTCTTATTTGACTGGAATACAATTTAAAGTTTTAAAGCCTTCTCCTAATTCACGATAGTAATGGAAGTTCATTAATAAATAGTACACATAGAATAGAATAGTATAGAAAATAAACTTTATTCTGGGACCAAGTTCCTTAAGAATTTCGGGTATGTACAAGTAAAAAAGATAGCAGAAAAAAATGTCTGGCCAAAGACTACATTAATAAATAAATAATAATAATCTCAATTGAACATATAAGTAACGAAAAAAAAAAAAAAGAATATCCTTCTGGTAAAAAAATATAATAAACATAATTATACTGACAAAAAAAAATGAAAAGAGAAAGAAAAAAAAATAGAAAGAGAGAAAAAACATAGAAAATAAAAATAATATCAGTAGAGCAATCCTGAGTTAAAACAATATTAAAAACAAATTCTGACTTCTAAACAGAATTTCATTCGACTATATAAAAATAATGAAATAATTCACAGAGTTAAAGCTTTGTATGATAATTGACACAATTATTTGCACCTAATGAAAGTGAGGAGGTCTTGAAAAAGGTGGGATTTGAATGAGGAGAGAGAAGAAGAATGTTGGATATTTGAAGGGAGGGAATTCCAGAAGACGATGGAGCGGACAAGAAAGAAACCTTCGAATGTTTTGGTTCTGTGGGAAGGGATATAGAGGTCAGAAAGACGTGATCTTGTTTCCTGTGAGTAGACCAAGGATTTGAATTGTAGGAGGCTGTAGATGTAGGAAGGGTGTTGTGAGTTGATGGTTCGGTATAGGAATGATCCAAGGAAATATTGTCTATGAATGGAGGGGAAGAGTCACTTTAACTTGCCATAAAGGTGTGACACATGAGACCGCCTCGAGTTACCAAAGACAAATCTTAAAAAGCAGTTCATGATATGCTTCAGTCTGTCCTCGAGTACAACCGAGAGGCCACCGTATACCATACAGCCGTAGTCAATGTGTGAGATAATAAATGAGGATACAAGAAGCTTGCGCGTGGGATGTGGTAGAAGATGGCGGGAACGATGGAACTATTTTAGGGTAGTTATTGACCCTCGGGAAATTTTGGCAATATGAGGTTTCCAAGAAAGGGTTTGGCCAATAGTAATCCCTAAGTTTTTGACACAGAAGCTGAAAGTGAAAGAGCAATCATTTAGGAATAAATTAGGGAAGGCAGCGTTGGATCTGAGGAGGGAGTTGGAGAGAAAGAATGTCCTGAGTTTTCATTACGTTTAATCTTAATTTATTCAGGTTTGCCCAGGCACTGATCATATATTGGCAAAAATGCTCGGAAGAAAATTCTTAGAAATAATAATTATAATTTAAATTTTATTTTTATTTTTGTTGTATTTTTCTGATTTTGTTTTATTTGTGCTGATGTTTAATTCAGAATTTATTATATATTATTTGCATATTTGAAGTAATTGATTTGTATGGAGACTTAAAAAAAAAATGTCTTCTATTCCTTAAAAAAATAGTTATTCTAACTTAGAATTTAACCATAAATATTATGTAATATTTTAAGATTTCTGAAAACCGTGGAGGAGGTGGTGATACAAAAAGTTTATCTGAAAAAATCCGTGGATGCCTCATGGAGACAGCTGAAGAGTTACCTTTTGACTACACAGTAATATTTGATTCATCGTCATTGTACAGCGTATCTCTCAGTTCTGTTCATAAAGTTCTAGAATCTTACAATCAGCTTGGTGTAAAACACGAGCCTCTGCGTCTAGTTCCACCTAGTTTTGATGCTCCTCTTCCTCCTTTACAAATTGCTGTAAGTATTATTTATCTGTAAGTTTTATAGAAGCAACTACTCATTTATTTTTAGCGCCTTATGGACATTAATTGAATTTTTTTTTAAACTGTTACATTACCAGATATAATAGAATATTATGGTAGTACAAGATATGCAACTTTGTTTTAGAGATTAAATAGAAGGGTGAACCAAGAAATTAATAAAATTATATTTTCAACCTATCACACTAATTACCTTACATCTTAAAATATACTGCGAACTGCTAGCCTATACAACTGGTGAAAACTTTGGAAAATTCTACTAAATCACTAAATATCCCAAAATATTATTTTGAGGTAATTTCTATCTGCCAACTTACCCAAACAAACACTTGAGCCAACAGTAGATATTCTCTACAAAGCTTCTTTTGACTCAAAGCATAGAACTACTGTCTTTCTCCAAAGTGCCTACCACTATCTGACTTTAAGGTCAGTCCATGTGCTCAAGGAAGTCATTAGGCGAGACTGTGGATGATAACTGAAGCAAGAAAGGTGGAGCATGTAGACCGAAAAACTGATCAAGTTTTAGCAGGAGAACTGAACACTGAACTGTAGAAATGATGCAATCAGCATTAACTAAGGATTAATTTCTATAAATCCATTTGGAAATGGCCTGTGTGGATACTTCTCAGTTTTGTTCTGTTCTTTGTCATTTATATAATTCTTTATACCAAGAAATGCCATATTTTAAGAATTAAATGATAGTAAATATGCCAAAAAAAATCAAGAAAAATAAATTAGCAATTAATAAATTATCCATTTAACCTACCAACCGACATATTTCATAAAGTAATGAAATGGTAATAAAAAAGTTAATATTTAAAGAATATGCTGTCAAAAGCAATGTTCCTTGAAGCTTGGATGAGGAAAAGAATGTAGTAAAACCAAAGCTGAAGTAAATCTATCATAGAATCAAAGTAATCATGACTATTAGTTAAAGAGTCTTCTTTATCTGTAATAAATAAATAAGTAATCTGACTTTAAGCTGACATTATGGGATGAAAAGTGATATAAATAAAATTGATACCTAGTGTTGTAATGATACCTACATTGTTTAGGTACTAATTTAATAATATATAATAGTATATTATAACATCTTGTTAAAGTATTAATAGACAAATTTTGATCAAGAATACGGTCATAATAAATCATTAAGGGTATGGTTATGGTTAAGGTAATTAACGGACTATTCACTTTTGTGAAGCAGTTGAGATTTTATGAAAATTGGTTCAATTTATTATAATTTGGATTTTACCAGATTAATTTAACTCAGAAAGTCTAACAGGAAAAAAATAATTGATTTCATTATAATTACTTCATTCATATAAATACATATTTTTTCATGTAATCATAAATTAAAAAAAAACGTTTGTTCTAGGTATATCCACCACGATTTGCTGATGTTGGAATGCCACAACTTGAGTTATTTGATCTTCAAGAAGAATTCTATTCAGAAACTGCAAGGCTTTGCCAAGCTGCCAACAAAGCACTATTGTACAGAGGTAAAGGAAGCAGCCCAGTAGCCAAAGAAGCTGAAATAGAAGATGTAGAATATTTTGTTTCCGAGTGTGCTTTGATTGTTGGTCTTGGAACTGGAACAGCTCACTCTGTACTGAACAAAATTGCTATACAGTTGGCACAGTTCAAAAAAAATTTAGCTGTCAAGTGAAAGTGGCATTTATATTGTTAGCAAGAATTCTGTCATTATGTTTGCAAAATAGTGATTAATTTGTAGTTTTTATTTCTCATTTGATTTTCATTGCAGTATTTTTAACTTATTGTTCGCAAGCTTATTGCTGGATAATACATTGTGTTCAATCTGTGGTTTTCTCTAAATATGTACTCTCTAACTGCGATTCTGAGAAGAATATTAAACGATAGACACAAAGGTTGGGAGCATCGTTTTATTTTTTTAAATTTAGAGGGTTATTTTTTATAACCGTAACCAAGAAAAAGGTACGTATGTTTAAATGGATTATTGTATATGATGTCAAACTGGAATGTATTTTAGATGAAATGATATGACGAAAAGAACGATAGGTGCTAATTAAATAAAAAAAGATTTAACTAAGTTCTCATCTTTTTTTTTTTCAGGAAAATATTTTTCCAAATTTTATTTGGCTTCTTTGAGCCCTATTTTTGCCATAGAAGCATATTAAAATTTTATTTCTTGCAGAAAATCATTGAGTGTTTGGCTAAAAGTAAAAAAGATGAATTTCAACTGTAGAAGAATTAAGATATCTAAGCTAATTTTGACGCAATGCATTCCATTCTTTCCTCATCTCATTGGGATAAATGGGTTTTTATTAATGATTGTATTAGTAAACACTACAATTTATTTAAAATCATAATTCTAATATATGGATGAACCCTTCATGCAAAAATATTTTTTTAAATTTTCTTATTTAAAATTTGAATTTCGAAGATACTCTTAGCTGTAGAAGTAGAGGGAAATCTCTCCTACATTGATTGATAAATATTTAAATAACCTTCTAATATGTCAGGTAAAAAATAGTTAAAATAATTATCTCATAAACTAGACACCAAATTATTGGACTTTTCAGAAACACTGTCAAGAATAGAATTCTTGATGTATAAGTTATACTATAAAAATGGTTATAATTGTTTCATTAAATTTTGTTTCATTATTTCAGAACTATGATAGTTTAAAAAAAAATTAATGAGAATCTGTATATTTTTATTTTTCAAAATATTGGAAGCTAAAATCCAAAAAAATATTTAATAAATATTTTTATAAATAACTTATTTTGTAGATAATTTAAGAATAATACTGGTACTGGTATTGGTGGGTGAAGGAGAAAAGTCCAGCAAGTGAGCCTATTGGTTCTTATCAACTCCCTGAGTAAGCTATAATTTACTCAATTAAGGAGACCTATAATTTATTTCTGTACTGTGAACATCCTTTTCCTCCCTAAAACTCAAACATACATTAATCCATTAACAGTTTTATTCAAGAATCGATATAATATACTTTGTGATATTATTTGTAAGAATTTCAGAATGCAAATGACAATAAATGGAGATTCAAATGCTTTTTAATTTTAATTTTTAGCATTTCCTTATTCCATTAGTTTCTTTAAAATAGAATATTATTATATTATATTTTTTAAATCATTAATTTAGTCTTAAATAATTTGAATTATTGATTTTAGGGATATAAGGAAACCTCCATTATATCATTAACATCATTTGTACCATGATTATTTTGTTACAAAACATTGGATTTTACTAACTGAGAAAGAACTTATGCTTACAAAAGATTTCAGTCTATGTAGATGTGCTTGATGAAAATTCCCATCTTTTAACAATATGTTTGTGGTCTAACATTTTTGTACCACTAGAGATTAAGACCAAAAATATAGCTAAGTAAACCAATTCAATATTACAATCATGTTTGACCTTTCTTGCTATATAAATGATGCGTGATATGCTTTACTGCTATACATCCTCCAAAAGTACAGTTCAAAGTAGCCAAATTCCATTAGTGCATTCTGTAACTAATTTACAACAAAATAACATAGACTATCATCTGATCAAAATAATTTTGTAGATATTTATATTTCTTTCTTGCAAAAAAAATTGATTTTGAAATTTAATTTACTGTTGATTAACATACTTGATCTCATACTATTAATAAATAACTGATTGCTAAATGTCAGTTATCCCATAACTTGATCTGTTAGGTTAATGATGTAATGATTTTGAAACATCTTTTGAAAAATAACAGACAACTAAACAGCAGTTAGTACAACTCTTGGGTTGCTTTAAACCGTTTATCACTTTCAAGTTTGAACTTTTTATTATTTTGAACTTAAAAATATAAGAATCCACTATTCTATTGCTATGATACTTCAATTTTCAGTTGACATCCGCATGATGGTATAGAATGATCAATCTAATTAGAAATTGATAAATTATTTGCCACTTCTATAAATTTGTTTTATTGAAAACTAGTTTCGAATGTTATACATTCATCCTCAGTTTAAGGTTTAAATTAACAATTGTTAGTAGAATGCGAGAAGAAACCAGTACAAACTTTTCTGTTTGATATAATCCATATAAACCTTGAACTGAGGATGAATGTATAACTTCGAAACTAGTTTTCAATAAAACAAATTTATAGAAGTGACAAATAATTTATCAATTCCTAACTTTAATTTTCATATCAGTTAATAACTGCTAAAAAGAAATAATAAATTGCAAATTATCAACCCAACTAAATCAATTAAACATTCATTGTTCAGATCAACTAAAGGAAGACTTCTACACAATACACTACAGATTTCACTTATTACTCCACAAAACTACAGCATACACTAAAGTACACACTACAACTCACCTAATATCTTGGAAACACACTAACTGCTCATTACCAAGAGAGATTCCACTTACAAAACATTTGTGAAGGAGACACTTATACTCCAGAAACTTTTTAATATATTTTAAATGACTACTACTTGCAGATAAGGCAAGAAATATACTTTATAAAACTCTCATTAATGTAAAGGGAAAGAGGACCTCTATCCGGAAAATAATTATGAAGAAAATAAGCAAGATACTGGATGGAGCTAAAAGAATTTATTACCAGTACTGCTATTCAACCAAACCATAGTAGATGAAAACTAACTGAGGATCACGCTATGACCCTTTATTTTGAAATTTAACCAACTTTTAACACTATTTATTCTTTGATTTTCTTTAATTTTAAATTTGTTATTTTGTTTTGATTAAGATTGTTTTATTTTAAGATTTTACAATTAACATCAATTAAAATTTCGATAATTAAAAAAAAACAATATATGTAATATGGTTATTGCAAGGAATAAGTACAATTTTTTAAATGCACACAGTTTTGGAGGGCTTAGACTAGACAGGAGATAAAGAAAGAAAAGAAGTTTTGAATAATAAAACATACCTATTATTAATAGTACTGGTATTAAAAATTAACCATAAATTCGTTTTTTAATTAAAACAAAATCTAATATTACCAATTTCTATTACTATTACTAAATTATCTATCTAGAAGATCACACACCATTCAAAAGTTCGTTTCAAAATATAGAATATATTAATAAATGAGGTGTTTTATCAGCAAGAACAAATAAATAAAAATAATTTTCTTTGTTCGATTTACAATTATCCGACATTTTTTAAGTATTTATTTTTATATATCATGGTAAAATTGGAGAGGCAGAGAATCGCTGTCCAATCAGAAGGCAGTATTCTCTATAATTTCATTATCCGCTTCCAGCGCCCAGCAATAGTAACCGTCTTTTTTAGTTCACTTAATCATTCGGTTGCGGTTTCACTTTTGTTTCGCTCAGTTTATTTAAGTATTTGTGAATATTTGAGTAATGTCTCTTTAATGTTGCTCATTTCTGTATTAAATGTGCAAATTCAGTTTCCGCCGCGTACATGCGTTTTTTTTTTTGTTTATGAATTCGAAATAGTGTGTTAAAAAACCTGAGCAGCAGAGCTGGATATTATTTGAAATACTAAATTTTGAAAGTTATTAAAAATGTTACTTATTCACGAAAAGTATTTGGTAAGGGTTCCAAAACAGATTATTTCCTTAAGCAATTATTTGAAATGATTATTAATTTTTTGGTTTCTTCAAATAATGGGGGACTAACATAATCTCTTCTATGTTCTGTTCTATTGTTAAGTCTTTGGTACCAAATTAAAACTTAAATGCATTGCTGTCCTTCGTCATATTTCTTCTTATGATCTACATTACTCATCCATAAGAAATGCATATTAAATTAAAAAAGTATTGTACGGTCTAATTTGAAATTTTTAGTGTCAGGTAACGCTTTTAACAAAGCATTATTATTATTATTGAAGAATATCAATGCTTTGGTTTTTATTTAATTATTCGAATATTTTAACATATCATCTTTAAATTACATCCAATTAAGAAGTTCACTCCAGATTATAAAGCACTGAATTCATTTATATACCGTTCTCCCAAAATTCTTTTATTATTTTAAAAACTGAACTTGAATTCGTTCTCCAAAATTCGATGCCAGTGTAAAAATAAACTAGGTCTTAGTTATTACCGCATTTTCGTAACTATAAACTTAAATAAATCTCAGTAGATAGAGATTAAAAAATAAAAAACATTTTTTACAACAAATTGATCCTATAAATTTAATTAGCAATACATAAAAACATAATTATTTTTGTAAGACAATTGTTAAAAATTATTAATTTGAAATAAATAAATATTCAAAATGGCTGTTTTATTTTTTTAAATTACGTTACTTCAAATAATGTCAAATAAAAGAATTCTAATTTGAAGTCAAAAGAAAGAAAGAACTCCTTTTGGTTCAAATATTCCTAATATGTTATTAGAAATATCATTCTAAATAATTATTTCAAATAATCTATATGTTATCCCGCTATTCAAGTGGTGTTTCTATTTCAAATAATTTTCGCCCAGCTCTGCTTAGCGGTAAGTGAATTTCAAGAAAGAAAAGACACGCCATCTTGGAAATATTAAGGTTGGTTAAGTTTTATTTGATAGTTACTTGGCATGCCGATATAGGTTTTTACACCTCATAAATAATCAATTTTCTCTTGCAAGTTGGATGTATTTATTTACACCAGCTACACATTCTTTCATTCTTTTATAGAAATTATTACCACTTTTTTGTTTGTCTTATATTTCAACTAGTAAATGAATTCCGGTATAAGACAAATGTTAATGACAAATCAAAATTTATTTTTCAAGATATTAAATATTTAAAACATTAAGTTACTTTTGTATTTTTGGATATTATTTCATGAGAATATCCAAATTATAACATTATTTCTGTATTCTGTAGCATTTTTTAGTAAGATTGATATCTATAGGTATTAAACCTAATATATTTTTTAAAGTAGTATACATATGCTAAAAGGTGAGCTATAATAATTTTTTTTTCTTTCAGATATCATTATATTGTATCTTTATTTTGGCTAATATCATGAAAACTGCTATTTTTACGAAGAAGACCTATATAAACTACTTTAAAGTGAATTTAACTAGCTTTATTTTGAGAACTAATAGACGTCCGTATGTCTAGTAGTTACTGAGATATCAAACTTTTCTCAAGATGTATAACATTTTCTACGATTGCAGCATAATGTTAAAATCTTGTAAAAATATAGTTTATGCTGTTCTGGAATGATAAAAATACCTATATTAATCTCACTTATATTACTCATATTCTGTTTTATTTGTATTATATAGATTTAATACTAATATATTTATTGTATATTATTAATATGTTTTTAAATATAATGTTCTGTTCTTCAGCACAGTGAACTTATGGTATTAACAACCTATTTTTTTGACAATGTGACTTAATTATTAACTTTGAATAATTTAATCAATAATCAATTATGATTTAAATTAATAACAGTAGACTCATATACTGAAATGTGATAATATTTGGTATTTCTATCACTACAAAGCAGTATAATAATTATTTTTACACGATTTTAACGTTCGTGTAAAAATATGACATTCTTCGAGAATATTATACATCTTGAGAAACGTTTGATGTCTCAGGAACTATCTGTTAGTGCTCAAAATGATGCTACTTAAAGTCACTTTAATTAAGTCTGTAGCAAGAGAATAAGATATAAGTTAAGTGGGTTCTTCCGCTTAAAATGTCGATTTCATTGAATACGAAGAAACTCTAGGTAACTTGTTACCTATCTATTAAATGTACAAAACAAATTTACACTTCTTTCAAAAGGGTGTTTGTAATGCTTTTCGTGCGGTAGATTGTTTCCAAAATACTGAGTACGAGATGAAAAATTAACCAAAATTTTAGAGTTTTTCTTGGACAAAATAAACTTCGTGTCGCCTGCGTAGGTCGCAAATTTAGATTTATAATGTCTTTTTAAGTTTATAAAATCTTTATAAATTATAAATCTTACCCAAACAATATTTAAAAAAATCATTTGCTTTCATTTGCTCTTCATTTTGCTTCGTTTCTTGGACCATAATAAGACGGCGGCCTGGAAAAGTTAAATCTTTTTTGGTATTTTTTTCAGAAGCATTTCCTTGATTAAAAATATTCATTTTTCATATTTGGTATTGTTCAGAAGCTAATGAGTGTGTGTCGATAAACTGTGTATATATTAATTGATGATTATGACAACAAATTCCGCATAGATTTTTACTAATGAATGAAATTAGAAACCCGTCTAACCTAATTTGCGACAAAATTTGAAAGTTTATCGTGGAAAAAATAATTTACACACATTGAAATGCATTAGCTGTAAAATGTCTATTAAAAACAAAGAGACTTGTTCAATAATCGTTCGGAACTCAAGATGAAAAAGAGACAATGAAAAAAAAAACTAAATAAAATTAAATTATTTATTCAATAGCAGTTGTAACAATAAATTGTTAGAATGTGATGAGCTTATGGTTTTCAATTGATATATAATACCTTTTTCAAACACAAACCCAAAATGGCCGAATACTCAGAATTAAAAGATAACTCTAAAATGGACCATGCATTAAGTTCTATCTGCAATGACGAATTGTTTAACTTTGAAAAAAGGATTTAGTTACCGATGTATTGGAAGAATGTTGGGGTTGTCCAGGGGTGGTATATGATATTTAATCCGCCCTTCCCAGCTGCTCTATATATAGGTGTAGGTATAGTTAAAAATTAAAAATAAGAGAGGAAATAACTTTTATATGTATGTGTACTTAATTGAGCTGTTTTTTATAAGTACAATAACGTTTGAATCTGAAAATATAATTTCACTCAAATTTTGCCGTTTCCTCAAAATTGCTGCCCCAGGCCAGTGCCTAGTCTGCCTGTGCGTTTAAATCGGCTATTGGGGTTGTCTCACTGGAATATGCAAAATACAATTAAAAACTCCCTTAATTTCCTTCACTAGTAAAAATTAATGCGAAGTCTTTGGTGGGCACTATTACAGTTTCGTTATCCCAATATGGCGGGTCGGCTTAAGTTTTTAGGATGGCCTGTACCTCAAATGCCGAAGGCTGCCAATAACGATAATTCTCCATCACACTTTCTTATTTAATATATTTAATTTTTACCTTTCTTATGATTATTGATTACCAACTTTTTTTTTTAATTTTATATGTGGATGGGGATATCACCCTGAGCGAATTTCTGCTGGTCACTATTTACTTTTTTACACTTTATTTGCCTGATTAACTTAATTATTAGAGATTTTTTATATTAGTTCACTACTTTGTTCATTGTATTTTTTGTTTTATTCTTTTGGATAATTTAACTGTTTATTTATATTTATCTATAAATATGGCATTTTTATTTAAGAAACCTGTTCCTTTTTTCATTTTAGAAGTTTATGTTGAGGCTAATTTATGTTCTATAATTTTAGCAGCTGTTTTATTGAAATTAGGAGGTTATGGTTTAATCTGTGTTGGTAAAGAATTTATTTGTTTTCTATAACTCAGGCCGGTTATATTTATTATAAATAAAACCATATTGAGCCATAATAGTGGGTTATATTTTTTAAAAAATATTTTTGTATTCGTAGGTATGTTTTAATTATCTTTCATTTTATTCCTATTAATGTTTTATCATTAAAATTTGATAATTTATTAAATTAGGTAAAGAACGTGAAATTTTCCTCTCAACTAGAATCTATAAATGAAGAACTCATTTCAGAATACTAAATGCTTTATCATAAATTACGTTCTACAACTTTTTTTTTTATTGATAAATATTACAATCTTGGGCATTAATTAATAGTGATAATTGTGAACATCCATACAAAAAATAAAACAAATAAACACAATCGAAATACATTAAAAGATAAATTAATAAAATAAAAATAAATAAAAAGTAAAAAGTAAGTCGAACTAAAATATAATAATAAAATAAAGACTCTAATCACATCCATACTTAAATACAATATTTACACACCCGGCCTGACGAACCCTTTCTATCCCCCAAGCGTGAGGGCTAAAGCAGGATCGTTTGAGATCCCAGCAGCACCTCTCTCACCGCCTCATTGGTACTAAGCCAATGGAGACTGAGCAAGAGCGCTAAAGAGTTCTGAAACTAAGTATAAATGATATACAATATATAAATCCAGTAAAATAATTATATGAAATACCAAAAATGTTATCATTAATTGTTAATATAGATAAATTATAATCAAGTCAAGCTTGTAATAATACAAAGTTGGAGCAATTGGATTTTTGATTTCGATATCGAAGAGTTGGATATACTCGGCAGCCGTCGGCATTCGATGTACAGACCGTCCTAAAAACATTAGCCGACCCGCCATGTTGGGGTAGCAAAACTGGAGTAGTACCTTAAAAACTCATTTCCTTCACGTGTAAAAATTAATGCGCGGAATCTTGTTTGTTATCATAATCATCAGTTAATTTATGTACAATAAATCATTAAACCCATTTTTTTTTTATCGAAAAACCAAGTATACGAATAGTTTTTTTAATCTCTATAAGTATAGACTATAAATCTGCATGACTACAATTCACGAAGAGCCCAATACTTGATAAGGTAATGCTTGAGTTGTACAAGGAACTGAGTCAGCACTCACGCTCAACCATTAGGCTTTTCAATTCATTGGATGATTAGGTACCCGTTTAACCTGGGCCAGGTTTGTCCAGGGAGGGTTAATTAACAATTAAAAAGGGTAATAGAGAAGTAAATTAAGCAATCAGTTGGAATGGTACGTTTGTCTTTCCTACCATCGCCCCATCCGTGAACAGAAGTTTTGGCAAACAATTGGGTTATGGAAACAATACAGAAACAATTACATGCAACGTAGTTAATAGGTTTGTTAGAAAGGTTAGGTTTCATCGGTTCCGGACTCTCGTTGGACAAATTAAATGAAGTTTATATTAGAAATCACATCAAGTGGAACGAGGTATTTAATGTTTACAAACACAAAATTATAGTAATATCAAAAAATTAAAGTGATTAGGGCTTGAATCATCTAGTTGGGCCATTTTATTCTATTTTTATTAAAATTACAAAAGATTCATACAGTATTAAATAAACTTTTAGGAAATAAAAAACTACTTCTGAATGGTTCACAAAAAATATTAAATAGAAAGAAATAATTTTTCTTAAAAAAGTATATTATTAAGTAGCATGAGTAACTATTCCAAATCAACCTGGGAATTAAAATAATATATTATATATCGATGTCGGTGCCAAACCGCTCCACAACTCTTTTGTTTCAACTATTAAGTTGTAATCTTCCATTAATTGTTCCAAAGGTAAGTCTCAACACATTAACAACTGACTTATGGCAAAAGAGGGTAGTTATTGGGACCGGTCACTCCCTTATCAATAGGGGCGTGGCCTCAGTAAGGTTATAGCCCCACCCGTCACCAGTTGCCGCCACCATTCTTCCCCTTTGTCCTGGTTTTTGAAAACTGTGTATTCATTGCAATCATTAAAATTATTACTGCCTTAATTACATATTTAAAATTGTTAGTGCTGTCGACTTCCGGTGATCTGGGGAAGTTTAAGTAATAATTTAAAGGAGAGATAATTTAAATTACGGTATGGACCCGACCTCAACTGAAAAGGAACTTTTGGGGGTTGTTTATCTCTTGAACGAGCGTAGCGAGCGGAAATCATCAGCTGTGATCTATTTAAAGCAGTAATAACTGAAATTACGTAAAAATTATGTATATTTCGGTAATTATTTACAAGAAAGAAGTGAACGTATATGGAAATGAACGTATAAGGGAATGTGGTGGGGACGTAACCTCAATGTCAACAATGTGAGGCCACTTTAGATATGGGAGTGACCGGTCCCAATAATTACCAAAACTACACAACATATGTAGTTGTACACAACATAATGGTATAAACATACTTATTATATAATATCCAACATCGCAATACCCCCTTCCTCTTACCAAATATTTTATGTATGGCTAATGGAAAGTAAAAAAAAAACAGTCTAAAGACGATCTTTTAAGATGGCTTACCAGTTTCTTATTCCTAATATTTTATGGGCAGAAATAAATGCCGTATGGATATTTAATGTTTTCTATAACTACAAAAGAAGAAAGGTCAAGTGCTTTCAGAGTTAGTTGTTAAAACTTTGAATATCGTTTTCAAAACAGAATTTTAAAGTTCAAATATCTAAGAAGTTTATTTGTATATCTTCCAATAAGCTAAGAGTCTGGTCTGAAGAATTCTCAGAACCCGCTTTCAATGCAATCACATCAGGTAAAAGCTTCCTTTGGACTTCTATTCTGTCTGTGGTGATTGAAGTTGATTGACCTATATTGTATGGAAATTAAAAATAAATTTCTAGAAATTCTTGTTGCACGGGCGGATAAACTTTATGATTTATGTCGAGTTTAATTTTAGTCTAGTTCTTAAATAACAATAAATTAAACTCAACTTATTAAACTATCGTGGAATACGAATTATGAAATTGCTATTATTCAGCACCGCATTCAGTAAATTAATTTTTTAAGAATATGAATCTTGTAATATAACATATTTTTTAATAATTTTGTGTTTATATGTGATTTATAACTTCTAATTAATTAGAATCATGATAATATGAGGTATAATTAAAAAAAAAGAGAAGTATCAAATGAAGTTTTTCACAATAAAATGACACCTCCATTTTTATGGCATGAAAATGGAGAAATAAATCGGACAAAAATAGAATTTTTATTATAAAAAAAATTAATTATTATATTCTCAATGTTGGATCTGCAACAGAATATACTCTTTTGATTAGCGTTTAAAATAAAGAAGTAGAAATTCGGTATTTTCAACCAAAAATGCAATAGTGTAATTACTTACCAACATTCATAACATTAGGATATTTTATCGTATAAAATACTTTGCGAAAAAAATATAAAATATAAGTATTTTGAATTCTCGGCTTTTTATCGATATTTAAAGATTTGCAGATTAGACTTATTGAAAAATCAATGGATTATATTAACTCTAATAAGATAACGGTCCGATTTAAGTATCCTCAAAGCTTCCCTTAAGGTACGCTTACACCGGAGTTGGCCACATTGTTGCCAGCTAATATTGACAACAATGTTGACATTTAACCAAATTCAAGAGAAACATTTGTAGGCAACATATGCCTCTGGATTGGGGACCATGCTACTCTCCTTATCAATTATCAATCTCCTTCCACGCACATAGTCGTAGAGTGAATTTTATGAATTTTAATGCATTTAAATCGTCGCCAGTTACTGGACTGGTGAAGTGAGGAAATATTAGAATTAATAGAATTGTATTGAGAGAAACAGGTTGTATGGAATCAATCTCACGCAGATTTAAAAAAAAAAAGAAAAAAAGGCAAATTTTCTGTGGAGTGAGATTTCCATGGAAGAAATACAAACTAAAATGAAATCTTTAATCGCACAATTTCAAAGAGATAATAAAAAGTGAAAAGTAGCTAAATATCGAATTTGGTAGGGAAATTGTGTTCGAGCACGAGCATTTCTAATTAACTACTAGTTTGCAAAATTCTTCGGTATTCAAGAACGCTATTTTCGAATTTACTATCTGACTATCGACTCCATATGCATATTTCGATTTATTGATTATGCTGGTTTTCTTTGATGTAGAGTTCGTTTAATAGGTTTCCAATGGTTCTGATTCCATTTTTTGAATTGAATTTTTGATCGAGGACGATCATTTCTAATTAATTATTGGTTTACAAAATTCTTCGGTGTAGGTATAGATTATTATCAGATTTTCGATTGCGTATGCGCGATTCGATTTACTGTTTAATTGAAGCTTTCTTTGATAAAGGAATCGTTTATTATGTCATCAAAGGTTCTAATTCCATTTTTTGAATTGGATTTTTGATTAAGCACGAGCATTTCGTATTACCATTACATTCGACATTTGTTTTGTGAACATCGACCTTGAAAACTTAATAAACGATACCTAAAAAAAAACAAAAAAACAAGAGTAATGGTAATTCTATTTGAAAAACAAATAAAGCCGAGCTGTGTATTACAAGTTTCCACAAACGAAATATATGATTTTTTATGATTCATGCCATCGCTTTACACCTTATTATATTTCTAAAATCTGTTAATAATTTTAGAAATTTAGAAAGAAAAATTACCATTATCATGCTTCTATTCTATCTTTCACTTCGATTTATAGGTTGTTTCTTGTCACATCTACATATGTAATCCAAAACTTCGAAAACGTAACATTTTTTTAAAAATAATTTTTTTTTTTGAGAATCGCGATATTGTTTTTTTTTTTCTTTTTGACTGTTTACTATTCTCCTATGATCTTAGATGGACGATAAAATAAATTTAAAAACGGTGTATTATTCGACTCAAAAATTTCTGCTGCGAAATATTCGTAACTAAAATTGAACTGTTAATATGGCAATTTATTGTTATTAAGGGCAAGTATATTTATGTATATCCAAGAACTGAAATTTCCTTCAACAACTGGAAATTAAACATCCTAACCATGCGATTCTAGAAATGATCAGTTTAAATGTTGTTTAACAGGGCGGAAAACACGGAAAATTAAATTACTTTAGCTTTTGTTGGGACATCCGATAAAACGATTTCTTTGATATCTGTTTATAATTCCTGAAACAAAATACTGTTCTTTCTTTTTTTTTTTTTTTTAATTTGAAATGCTTGAAACTTGGTCTCCGATGGATTTCTGATCATCGAAGAGCCGATAAGAGAAGTCAGCGGGCTGAAGGAAAACGGCAGGAAAGCTGTTTTCAAAGGAATGCAGTGCTGAAAAGAACCGATGATTTGCGGGGGGAGGGGCTTGGATCTGATAAAGGTAGGACTCTGACTATTCAAAGGTCCCACTTCATCTCACGGAGTTTGAATACTATTTATCTTATAGAACTGATATGGTAGGAGTGATCTACCTCTGCGTATTTCGTCTCTTCTTTAGAATTCATTCCGGAAAATACAGTAAATCAATATATCATTCAAAGGTATCTCAGCACATACTCTTGTACCGTGTAAAGTTTATTGGTTCGTTATATTCTTCTATTTTATAGATTTTGAGCTTTGTTTTTGTAATTAACCAATTATATCCTAACAAATTAATATTTTCAAATTTGGCTTGATTAATTTCACATAGTACCTAACTATGTAAATTTTTTTATTTCCTCACTTGGGTTGGAATGGATCTCCACATGCGTTATAATTGATTCTGAGAAAGTTTGATATAATTATGATATGTAATAATTATTTTTATTTTTATAATAATAATAGAGCGAGTAACATTTTATCTGAACATTTAAAACAAAAAATATAATCTAAAACTTTTAATGAAAACAAATTATTAAAATTTAATTATGAATAATTTGAAAGGCAGTCTAATTAACGTAAACACAGATTTGTAATTCGAACTTGATCAAGCTTGCAGAAGTAAGACTTTAAATTTAATTAAGACCCACACTTTTTTCTTCATAATTTAGGACTTCAAAAATCAAAGAAGAACAAGTCGAATGATCCTGCCATGTTTTCTGCTAATTGGGAGAAAAATCAGGAGATTTATGAAGCTGTTTATTTCTTTGATATTTTTGAGGAAAATTAGATGTTTTACTGTAATTATGGAGTTAAGTACTGTAATATTTAGAGTAAAGTTTTGTTTTACTGGTTGTGAGTTATTGCTAGTCCGTGTATACTATAGCCTGCTACTAAAGCCAGTATTATTTTTAGAACGTTATAATATATGTATAAATTTTCAATATAAATTTATATTTACAATATAAATTATAAATTGTATAGAAATTCTAGTTGGTACTGAATATAATACAACCATTGGACTCGTACGTGTAGCTCATAACAGTAGTTAAAAGCTGAATAGAAAATTTAACTTTATGTACTAATAATAAATTCTATATTTATTCTGGGAAATGTCCCTTTAGAATAACATTATAGGCAATATTGCTGAGCTTTAGAGTAAACAAGAAAAAAAGATCAAGAGAATCAACAAATAATAAAAAGAGAAATAAATTAGTAAAGGAATAAAAAAAAAATGTGTTTACGCTGTGAAATTCATACAAATCATAGTGATGTAAATTTTAAGTCTTTAAATAAAAATAAACTTCAAATATTCAAAAATTGAAATTAAATATCGCTAAGGGAGAATGATGTTCCAATAATTAAAAGGTACAAATGCTTTGAAGGTCTGTTAATACATAATTAGATACAAATTTTAGTTGATAATACGGAATATCTATTTACAATTCTTCTGAAACTGAATGGATAGAAAGTGACTGAATTGTCGGGATTTAAAGGAGGGGTGAGTATTGGACGGGAATGGCAGGAATGGACAGAAGAATTGAATTGAAAGAGGTCGAAAATGTATGGACGGCGAGATTGGATGACTTAGAAGAGGAATGATGCCAAGAAATAGGACGATAGAAAGAGTAAGGCCACTCCAACTCTTCATAAAATCGGGAGACTGAGTCGTCCCTCGGGATCCCGAAGATGAATGTACAAAGCAATTTATCAATTTTTTTATATGTGTAATTACTACCTAAATTGTTGTTGAGATTGCATTTTTGGTAGATTGATTTCTTAAAATGGAGATTTCACTTGGGTGTTTCACTTAATGGATTCCTTATGCAAGAAGGTGCAAATGATGAAAGAATAAAATCTGGTGCGGTGCGCACATCACACAACTTTCCCTTACCATCCTATAATAATTATCTTTTTAATACAATTTTAAAGAGTTCACATAAACACTGCTTCTAATAAACTCAGCAGCATCTTCTCCCACTTAAGTACAATAAAAAAGTTTTTTAAACAATTTTAGTGCAACAATTCTGTACACTACCTATATATTTTAACTTTGTCAAGTTGCAAATATATTTTCAAAGTTTCTATTTAGTTTCCATGGAAACATTTTCTTTCCATTAAATAATGTGAAAGAAATTATTAAGTTAATTTTCGCTTTTGTATTCTTAAATTACTTTATTACAGAGCGTATTGTTTACAATAGATTGGTGGGAGGAGGTTCGGTCGCATCCGTCTCCTTTCGGTTGCGCTTGGTTATCCATCTTGGGTCTTGTGCTCCTCATAAAATACACTATGTCTTTGCTAATACTTGTCCGATTTTGATAATTTTTTAGATAATTTAATTACCTATCATACAATTCTCCACATAATTTAACGTAAAATGCATACTTTTTATGCTATGCGCAAATAAAATATTCTTTTCATCATAACTTTTTTCCCTGCAATTCATCGGTGTTTTACTACATAAATGAAAAGTTAAATGCCTTTATGAAGAATATTTTAGGTAAGTTTCATCAAAATCGTTAGAGCCGTTTTCGAGAAAATTGTAAAAAAGTGTAAAATCCGTGATATAATAGCTAATTCCAGTTAGGCCGATGCGCTGTATCTTTGCTAATACTGGTCCGATTTTGATGATTCTTTTATTGTTTTTTAGATAATGTAATTACCTTTCATACAATTTTACACATAATTTACCGTAAAATGCATACTTTTTATGCTATGGGCAAATAAAATATTCTTTTCATCATAACTTCTTTCCCTGCAATTCCTCGGTGATTTACTACATAAATGAAAAGTTAAAGGCCTTTATAAAGAATAATTTAGCCAAGTTTGATCAAAATCGTTAGAGCCGTTTTCGAGAAAATTGTAAAACAGCGTAAAATCGATTATATAAAGTGGCACTTCCGGTTAGTCGATTTTGACGAAAATATTGCTGTAACATCACATGCATGTGCCAATATCAAATACGTAATTTCAGTATCGTACGACTTTTCATTTTTGAGCTAGGCTGTTCACATACTCACAGACACACAGACGTACAGACACACAGACCATTTTGCGAGGCTTGTTCAGTTGGACTCAGTGGACCTTAAAATGTGTATTTCCGTTGAAAACTCGAATTCGAAAATTTTCACGATCGCAATACTTCCCCTTTCTATATACTTCGTATATAGGTAAGGGAAAGTAAAAATGAAATGTGGTTAATATTGAAACATTTACATTTGTCACCAGTGTGGTAATTTACTGTTAAAGTACTGATTCTTAATAGGAGAACCAACTTTTACGTTGTACGACCAAAACTATGTCATTTATTGTTTGTAGATTCCAGGCGAAAAGAATCTCTCCGTGGAATGAATGGCTATAAGAAATTCTAAAAACAAAACAAAAAAAAAACACAAATCACACGAAATGATGTAGTAATCTAATATGGAAATCCATTTATTCTGAATTATTATTATTATTAAATTAATAATAATAATATTAATAATATAAATTATTAATTTATAATAATTAATAATAATAATCAGAACGAGTATGACTGGGTCCAGAATGCATCACCCGACTGCATCCATCGCAAGGCTTTATCTGCCTAGAAAGGAAGGTGGGAGGGGTTCTCACAAACATTGAAGAGGCATGCCGAAAGCAAGAAATGGTCCTAGGACAGTACTTCAAACAAAGCGAGGTGCCATTGCATAAAATAATATGCAGTCTTGAGCGGGGGCACACTGCCTTGCAATTAGTCTCTCAAGAAGTTGCGTCCAACATTATTACCAACAGCGAACGACTGGAAGAATGGAAATCGAAAGCATTACATGGGAGATTTTATTACCAGCTCCAGCAAACTGAAATAGATAAAACTTTGTCTACTAGCTGGCTAGTTAGAGGAAGTGTTCCCCGAAACAGAAGGATTTCTTATAGCAATCCAGGATCAGGTCATAGCAACTAGGTCTTACTTGCGACACGTCTTGAAACAACAGAACGTATCAGACAAGTGTAGGCTCTGTGCCAGCACATACGAGTCTATTCAGCACATAACTGGAGGATGCGGTGCGTTGGCTGGCACAGGATACCTCAAGAGGCATGATGATGTTGCCAAAATCTATCACCAGGCGAGAGGACTAAAAAGAAAATTATTAAATGACTTGATGCCATATCATAATTACAATCCTAAAGATCTCGTCCAGTGGGTAGAGAAAAAATTGTATTGGAATCAGTCGTTTATAACAGACCATTCCGTGACCCACAACAGACCTGATATCGTGCTGATTGATAGTAATATGAAGACAGCAGAGATAATAGATATTGCTGTGCCGAATGATGGAAACACTAATTCTGTATGTGCAGAAAAAATTCGAAAATATCAAGCTCTACCAGCTGAGCTAAAAGATCTGTACAGACTGGATAAAGTGATTGTGAGGGCTATAGTGATCTCCAGCAATGGTCTGATACCGGTGTCCACTGTGGAAGCGACTGAACGGCTGGGCCTCTCGACGGCTGTTATAAATGAAGCCCAGAAAGCTGTGCTGTTGAATACCTCAAGGATTGTAAGGAGTTTTCTAAACATACAATAAAAACGACTAAACAAACAGTGACCTGAGTGGTTGGAGTTGATGGTCCCCCTCTCCAGGAAAAAACCTTTTTCGAAAGTGTCAAAAATTAAATAATAATAATAATAATAATAATAATAATAATTATTATTATTAAAACGATTATACGATACATGGAAATTCTGCACGCACCTCGCATACTTTACATTACCTGACTAAATTTAAAGACTGGAGTAAACTATGATTAAAATTGCTTTATCTTTCTTGCAAAACGTTGGTGGAAAAAAGCTGTTTTCAGAAAATGGATACTTATAGATTTAAACGCTGAGGCGGATTAAACGGTAAGCGGACTAAGCGTCCGTGTAGGACCCCGGATAACAAAGAGTCCCTCGAGGTCTTAAAAATGTTAAATTATTGATTTTGGAAATAACCCAAAAGATTTAAAAAAAAAAAACTCGATTAAATGATAATAAATCTAAAATATCAAATGTATGGTCTTTAGGTTGAAATTAGGTTTCCTCAAACCAAACAGCTTTAATTGCATTTACCTCACTTTGTGTACATCTACGAGTATCTATCTTGATCTAGGAGCCTTTGGCATTATTAAATTGCAGCGGTGCATTACATATTAAGTTTACAATACCCCAATAAGCGAGCATCCCTACAGAATCCTATTAGATCTAGCTAGCTTTTAGGTCACAAAGGTTGATTAGACAGTTTCAATCAAAGCTTCCGGAATAATTACACTTAGTGGCATCAAAGCCAAACTAGAGTGCAGCATTATTGTAAATATATAGCTTCCTATCCACACGGGCATAATAAGCGGTACACGGACTATGTACTACGCCCAAGGCCCCGGATAGCAAGTGGTCTCGAATATCTTGAAATATATTAACTTAAATATTTTGGCGTTTAGATTGCACTTTTTAACTGTTTTATAGGCTCTGCGCAGCATCATTAATTAGAGGATAGTACCATAGTATCGGGGGGAGGAGGGAGGAGGGAGGGGGATGGAGGAGTCCTTCCATACTCCCCAGTCGGGCGGGGAATCCGGGGATACCCTTCAGTCTCCTAGAAAATTGTTTAAAGAATATTCTGTGAACAACTTATTTTAAACAATTTTTGTGTTAAAATTTAACACTCTTGGGCTACGAAAGACATACTTGTTAGCAGGTGCCTATGCACCTGGTGCATTACTCCTACGCACGCCTATGAACTGTTTAATTCAGTTAATATTTAATAGTCATCATTAATTGTTTTTAAAATTAATTATAGTAATTTTAAAGAATTTATTTATTTATCCAAATCTACCCTTTTGGGGCATTAGCGGGCCATAATTCAAAAAATTACACGTTGTCCAACATATTATCACCTAAAAATTGTAACTTGTTCTTCATTGTTACTTAACGCTTCTGTCATTGTGGAAGGTATGTTTTGTCTTGTTCTGATGCCAGTGTATAGTGTGCATGATGTTATAATGTGCTTTATTGCTAGTGCTGTATTGCATTCGTCACATAAGGGGGGCTCAAGGCCTCTCATAATGTATCCTTGCGCCAAGGCAGTACGGCCAATCCTCAATCTTGTTGGGATAATTTCTTCCTTTTTGCATTTTCTCGCGGAAGTTTTCCAAGGCAGGATGTCTTATTTTATTTGTTGTGATTTGCAAGGCGAAGATAGCCATTTTGTTTGTCATTGGTTCATAATTGCCTGCTTAGAATTTGGCTTCTAGTCTTCCGCTTTTATAAATTTCACAGTTGTAATCTTTGGCTCTTTCAGTCTTGCACTATTTGCTTCTTTGTCGGCAGCTTCGTTGCCTTAAATAACACAGTGCGATGGTACCCATGTCAGCATAACTTTCTTGTCCACTGACAAATGAATTTCCCAAAGAAAATTGATGTCAGAATTTTAGATATTAAATTGATTATTTTTTTTTAATATTAAATTGATCCATCATATGTTTTTAAAATTACTGTGTTTCCTCACCAATTTTTTATTTATTTCTTTCTCAAATCTATCATCTATCATATCATATAGTACGCGTCTTCAGCGTACAGTAAAATTTATCTTTACGACACTAAGAGTTGGATTCTGTTGGAAAATGTGTAATCTACATTACATATCTGTTTGAAACTTATGTTAAAATAACATCTAAGTAGCCGAATATATGAAAAACCAAAGATAATTAAAAAATAAGAAATTGCAGGATGCTGAAAAATCTTAAATTTTTTTTCTCTTGAAAATTTACTATTTGCACTTAAGACTATCGTGGTTGACCATTGATATGCTATATAGGAATTTTAGAAAGGCTAAGATGGGACAAGACAAAATGAAGGTGGAGAAAGATCACTTTTAGATTAAAATGGAAAGGGAAGAGTGTTACTGGAGTGAAGTGCTAAAAACAATTGTATCAACAATGAAGTTGTTGAGTCGCTAAGGATTATTATTTAGGGGTCATGATGAAGACCAAGATCCAATAAGAAAGGAAATTTTTTACCTGCTTGGAAAATCTAAGCGAACAAGATGAGTTTTATAAAGTACAAAAATATGGCAAATTCATTCCCGTGTAAAAACAGACATCTTCATACTTAAAAGAAGAAGTTTTAGAAAATTTAATAAAATAAGCAGTAGATATCAAAAACTGTCGAGGATTTTCATTAAATACTGCTTCTAATATGTAAGGGAAGTAAGTACTCAGGCTTACTAGCACATCTTCAAAAACGTGGCCCAAGCGCGGTTTTTATTCCGTAAGCTAACCATTCCTTAAATTTCGTTGGTAATTTCGCTGCAGAAGAAGAACTGCAATTCAGTACTTTATGTTTTTACAGGATTTATTGATATTTTTTCTGCGCCAACCCATCGCTAGAAATCTAGCAATGTGTAAACATTCCGTAACAATAAAAAGAGTTCCTAATGCTAATTACTTTGCAAGATTAGAGGTTCTATTAGCTATTAAAACTTGGTTTTAACCATATAGAGGAGGCTTTACTGAAATTTGTATATCATTCAGAAGAAGAAAAAAAAGTAACCATAGATGAGGCGACTTCACTTCTGAAGAACATGGACAAATATGAAGCCGTCCTAATGACAGTGATTTGAAATATTATTTTACAAAGTGTAAATGTCACTAGTAAATCGCTACAATCAGTGGAGTGCGAACTATTCAAAGAATCTACCGTACATTTTAGAACATTTTACCAAAGTATAGTATTATTATGAAATGTTTAAAATTTCATAGAAGAAGTTGAAAAAGAGGCAAACGATTTTGCAGAGCTATCATTATTTCATTAATATTCGCAGATAGCAAAAGAGAAAACCGCTTTTAATGAAAACAAAAATTTAGAAATATATTTACAATAAGAGAAAATTTTATAGTCAATTCATTTTATGCTATATGTAATAAACATCAAGGCAGAAATAACTCGATGAACTCAGGCGTATGAAAGGAGTTATTGTTGAGACATTTCAAATATTTTCTGATTTTTATCAATAGAAGAAAAATATCCCGATGAAGAGCTTGAAGGATATTTACAAAAATTACATTGATGTTTGTACTAATGAAGATGAATTTAACCATTTTGTAAAATGTCTAAATGTAAACGAGGAAACCATAAAAACAACACCAGACATTTGTCGATCGCCCAAAGAAATATTTTGTATGTATAAAAATATTGACATATTACTTTTATTTAAAAATTCCCTTATCTAATGTATCAGAAGAAAGGTCGTTTTCTATTTTAAACTGTGTAAAAAATTTCTATTTTAAACCGTTTAAAATTTTTTAAAGGAGTACAATGGGAGAGGAAAGATTAAATAATATGGTTATTACGTATATAGATGTTTTAATTTTAAACAGTCAATTTTAAACCGAATTGACACTGCGTAAATGGTCACTAAATTTGTAAGAAATGGAGCAAAACGGAAATTCATGTAAAAAAATATGAAGTCTGTTTATAGTTCTCCCTTGAATTTCTCGCATCCTTTATTCCAGTTTCATATTGTACGCTATCCGATTCCCACTCTCAAACATGTGTGTTTATATATATATATATATATATATATATATATATATATATATATATATATATATATATAATGAAATGAAATGAAAATAAAATTTTATTTTCTGGGACTTTTAATCCCCTTAGAGTAACAGAAATGTTCAGTGCTAGTACTATTTGTCTAGCTTACATACAGTAAATAATTATGAAAAGTTAAGTAGTAAAATAAAATAAAGGAAATTTTAATAATTATAGGCATTTAAATCATAATTAAATATATATGTACACCTGTCTACTAACAATAGACAATAACTAACAAACAATAGACATAATAATAATAAACATAAAACTGTAAACAGTAAGTAGAAAATATAAACATAAATATAACTATAGTACTTACATAAATGCGGAAGATTGATAGTTAAGGAGGTGGAGAAATAATTGATGCTTAAAGGAGGTTAAGGATGAGGATTTGCGAATGGAGTTGGGTAAGGAATTCCAAAATGAAGTAGCTCGAAAGGTAAAGGATCTTTTGAAAGAGGTTTTTTTAACATTCAGCCTCAAATCGTTGCGTACTGCCCATGCGTTGATACAATCTAAATCTTCTTGTACCTTTCGGATAGCCTCAAGCATTTCGGCAGGATGGAAGGATCGGTATATTTGGAAGTCATCAGCATATAAGTGATATTGTGAATGATGAATGAAATCAAGAAGATCGTTAATATAGACAGAGAAAAGGATTGGTGAGAGTGAAGATCCCTGAGGAACACCAAGTGTTAGTAGGAGGTGGGAGGAAGGAGGTTTATTGGGGATTATAACTGCTTGGGAGCGAAGAGACAGGAAGGAAAGTAACCACTTTAAGACACTATTTGATAAGCAAAGATCTTGGAGTTTGGAAAGAAGAGTGTTATGATTAACTGAGTCGAAAGCTTTTGAAAAGTCGAATAGAACAAGAATAGTAATTTTCTGTTGGTCTATGGAGGATTGGAGATCTTGGGTGATTTTCAACAAGGCAGATTGCGTGGAATACAGAGATCGGAAGCCAGACTGGAGAGGGTTGAGGGGAGCTTTTTGCTCAAGGAAGTTATTAAGTTGGGAGTGGACTATTCTTTCAAGTGGTTTTGGTAAGTTGGAGAGAAAGGAGATAGCTCTAAAGTAGAAAACTGTGGAGGGAACCGGAACTTTATTCAACGGGTGGACTATGGCTTTTTTCCAAGTTGCTGGGAAAATGGAATTTTGGAGGGAAAAATTATAGATATGTAAAAGGTAGGAAGGAAAAATGGCAAGGAGACATAGTTTGATGATTTTCACAGGAATGTGATCAGGGCCAAAGTCATTCGTTCTGGACTTGAGAACTGAGGAGAGTAACTCTTCCGGAAAAATATTTGTGAAGTAGAAATTTTCAGGATCAAAGGATGTTTGTGGAGTGAAGCATGGAGGAGAGTACGATATAGGAAGAGGATCAGCAAAATAGGAATTAAGTTCGTCAGAAGCAACCGGGTAATAAGTGCAGGATTTGGAGTTTACTACGGATAGGTTTTTAAGGATTTTCCATCTGGACTTAGAGTCGTTGGCTTGTGATAAGGTGATGTGGAAATATTGTGCCTTGGCACGGCGTAAGGAAGATTGGATGAGGTTCTATTCCTCATCAACTCTCTAATTTCTGTATTAATCCAAGGTGCCGCAGGACGTCTGAAGGTTTAGGGGTGCGTGGTGGTTTAGGAAAATAGAGAGATTCGAGGAAAGGCATTCCACCATTTGATCAGTGGAGGAAGATGAATAGATAGGTTCCAGAGATTGAGAAAGTGAATCGAGGAAAGGTTTTAGTTTTTCAGATGTTAATAAGTCGAGGTCCAGCCAGGAAATTTGTTTGGGAATTAGCTTAGGAGTTAGAATATTATAGATCTTGATAAGATCGTGACATGAAAGGAAGGGGACTGGATTCTGTGAGGAAGATAATAAGTTTTGGAACGAATCTAATATAAAAAGGTCCAGCCATGTACTAGTAAACTGAGTGTGGTGTGTGGGTTGAAAGGGTACTATAAAGAGGTCTAAGGAGTGGATGAGGTCTAAAAGATATGTTTTGTCATGATAGTCGGAGCACAGATTAGTGTTGTAGTCGCCGATTATAATCACTTTGTTGTATAGAGGCTCGTAGGTGAAAAGGGACGATTCGAATGTAGGATCAAATCGGGCATGAGGAGGGCAGTATACTGTCACATAGAGGATAGAGGATGAATTAAAGGAAATTTCCAAGAAAAGATATTCTAAATTAGGTGTGTCAGGGGAAGAGGATTTGAAAAGGATTTTTACCCTCAAACTATAATGAACGTAGCTCCACCAGTTCGGTCCTCCCGATCGTGACGAAGGAGTGTGTAATTGGGTATGGATATAGAGGAGGAGGGAATGTTTGGTTTGAACCAGGTTTCTGAGACGGCAATAATATGATAGAAATCGTGAAGGAAATAGTCAAGAAATTCATCGAAATGGGTTGGAAGGATTGGGGGTTAACGTGGCAGGACAATAGGATACTAGTCATAAAAGGAAAAAGAAGGATTTTTATCAGAGAAAAGTAAAGAAGAGTTAGGGTTGGAATAGAAAGGCACAATGGTTGATATTTGCAATAGAATTGCAAAAAAAAAAAGAAAAAGAAAAAATGAAAAGAAACCATTACTTTCAGAATGAGTAATACAATTTTCTACGGAGAAGATTAAGTATAAAGACAGGAAGAGACCTTGAAAACTATGATAAGCAATAAAAAAAAAATAAACATATATTGTGAAAAAAAATAAAAGTAAAAATTGAAATTTAAGTAATAAGAATATATACATAAAAATAAGTTACAGAAAAAAAATAAAATTTATTTTATGTATTTATGTTATGTATGTGTGTATATATATATATATATATATATATATATATATATATATATATATATATATATATATATATATATGTATTAAGAAGTACGAATTTATGTTGTTTTTTAAATGATTTCAAAAAAAGAGATTGAAAAATTCATAATTGTCGAAGCAATATTTATAACTAGTGCAAGTGATAGGTATTAAAAGTATTTTTATTTTAAGTTACAAAAGGTCTTTTTATATTAAGGCCTTTTTTATGTTACTTTGTTTTTCTATTTTTTCATCTACGAATTCAGTCATATACTGAATTGTACTGTTTATGATATTTATTTCCCATTTACGTTTTTTTATATAGATTCCTATTTTTTTACATCCTTGTTCGCAGTAAAGGAAGTATTGCTATCGCGAAAATTTACGTTCGTTCGTACGTATCTCGCATAATCCAAAAACAGTTAGCAATAGAAAGTTAAAATTTTGTATTTAGGATTATTATAAAATCTAGCTCCCTTTTTGGTCGCTGCATGATTACCAGAAAGTGGTACTTTACTTGAAGGTCATTATTGATTTTCATCAATATTATATAATGTAAAACATCTCAAATTTGGTAAATTAGACTTTTATATCATTATAAATAATATAATAGATTTTGGTTTAAACTGAACTGCCGAAAGGGGTACATTACTTCAAGGTTATAAAGAACTTACATCAAAAGGACATTTAATAAAGAGATCATATGATAAAGGTTATAAACGCGATTTTTTCCCACTCTAACTAAGCAATTTTATTACTTGTTTTATGTGTTAAAATTGAGTGTAAAATACTTTTTTACCTCTACATTTGTGAGCTGAACAAGTCTGGAGCAGGAGAATAACATATATTTTAAGCGGGTTCGTCCGCTTAAAATGTTTAAACCGTCGATTTTCAATGCTTTATCTACTGACACAGACAGCTCAGTCTGTGTCAGACAGTTGTCAAGGAACACGAAGAAATCTCTTGGGAACTTGTTACCAACTGAAAGAAAACGAAGGAATGAGACCTCCAGAAACAAGAGCTTATGTGTATCTGTATGTGTCAATAGATGGACGTCACGACGCCGAGTGTCGTTTTTGAGATCTTCGGAAAACTAGTAACCAAATCAGGGTCACTTTTTGAGCCACCGATTCATAGTTTAATAGGCGTACAAGGAAGTCATGGTGTGTCCACATCAGATATTTTTTTTTACTGCTAGATGACGTATATACGATATTCGCATATTTTTGTTTTCTTTTTTACTTGGAAGTATTGCGATCGTGAAAATTTTCGAATTCGAGTTTTCGACGGAAATACACGTTTTAAGGTCCCCTGAGCCCAAATGATCAAGTCTCGCAAAATGGTCTGTGTGTGTGTATGTGAACAGTCTAGCTCAAAAACGAAAAGTTGTACGATACTGAAATTACGTATTTGACATTGGCACATGCATGTGATGTTACAGCAACATTTTCGTCAAAATCGACTAACCGGAAGTGCCACTTAATATAATCGAATTTACACATTTTTACAATTTTCTCGAAAACGGCTCTAACGATTTCGATGAAACTTGCCTAAATTATTCTGCATAAAGGCCTTTCACGTTTCATTTATGTAGTAAATCACCGAGGAATTGCAGAGAAAAAAGGTATGATGAAAAGAATATTTTATTCTCGCATAGCTTAAAAAGTATGCATTTTACGGTAAATTATTTGTAGAATTGTTTGAAAGGTAATAAAATCATCTAAAAATAATAAAAAATTATCAAAATCGGACCAGTATTAGCAAAGATGCAGTGTATTTTATGAGGAGCACAAGACCCTAGCGCTAACCAAGCGCATCCGAAAGGAGACAGATGCGACCGAACCTCTTCCCACCAATCCGCCAATCTGTTGTAAACAATACGCTCTGTAATAAAGTAATTTAAGAATACAAAAGCGGAAATTAACTTAATAATTTCTACTTTCACATTATTTAATGGAAAGAAAATGTTTCCATGGAAACTAAACCAGAAACTTTTAAAATATATTTGCAACTTGACAAAGTTAAAATATATAGGTAGTGTACAGAATTGTTGTACTAAAATTGTTTAAAAAACTTTTTCATTGTACTTAAGTGGGAGATGTGTTTGCTGCTGAGTTTATTTGAAGCAGTGTTTATGTGAACTCTTTAAAATTGTATTTAAAAGATAATTATTATAGGACGCTAAGGGAAAGTTGTGTGATGCGCGCACCGCACCAGATTATTATTTAAAATATGCAAATATTTTTAAAAATTCTTATTAGATGAATTAATTTTTTTACCTCTTTGTTTCATTTTTAACGGAGAATATATTGGTTCGCCAATTATCATCTTGTTTTTTACTTATTTTTATGTGGCGATTATAGACACAGGTGGTTACTTGCCTTTTTATTGAATCCTCTTCCCTGTAAAAAATTCTACGTACGCCCCTGTAAGTATTGTTGCTTTTATATTTGGTTTATTCAACTTTTTATAGTCTAAAAGCTAAAAAAAGCTCTAAAGACGAGAAGATTTTTGTGTTGTATAAATTTGCGTTTATAAATTATTTTATTGAAGTCTAGTCGATGAATCTGTTTTCGGAAATTATAAAATAAATAAAAGGGAGGGTTATGCACTGGCGGATTCGGTCGAACATTGGATATGCACTAACAATTTTAACCTACAAAGGAAGTTTTTTTTTATGAATATAAGCTATTTATCTGGAAAGAGTAGACAGTAGACAATACTCTTCCCAGATAAATAGTTTATATTCATAAAAAAAAAATGGTATATTCATTTCCTGATATTCTGGCCAACCGTATTTATTGGACATGTACTAACATCAATGTGACCTAAGGATTATACAAATTGAATTGCTACGTCCAACGGACTACGATTTCCCGGAAGGACAGTGACTTGAAAACTTAGTAAATATATATTTTTTTCAATAACATGGGTAATTATTAGATAATGTTTCTTTACCATATTTACACATTGAACAGTTACCGTCAATTAATTAATTTTCTTATTAACAATTAATTACCTATCTTATATCTTAGCCATACAAAATAAATCATTCAACAGTTTCCCTTTTAATTTGGCTTAATGATTCGATTATATAGAAGGGTATCCTAAGGATTGAGTATGTAACAGAGATTTTCTTGCCAATATTAACATTAATAATGGTTATAGAATTAGAACCGTTTTTTATTAATAATTATTTTGGAATTGATTTTTTTTCAGAAATGACCAATACAATATGACTGTATACATTTAGATGATCAAATTTTGAATAATTTGGTTGCAGGTAAACTATAGAATTCCGTTAGAAAATTTAAAGCGTGCTTTAAAGAATACCATTACTGTTAGATTACCCTTTAATTTTTAGTCCGAAATCTCAGCCAGTAATTGGTGCTAATATGACATAAGACTAAGAAGGAGCTGGATGAGAGATCTCGTTTCCTGAATTAAGGGACTAATTCAAAACCGGCAAGAGGTGCTGTTGGGTACTTCCCCATGCTTAATATGCCATGTCTATCTTTTATCACCATATTTGCAGATTGTCATTCATTCTTCTGTGACAGGTGCGAATAAAGAGTTGAAAGATAAAAAAATATGATATATCAACTAATATTTGTGACCTAGCAGTGAACTTCTTCAATACGTTTTCTACATTTCTTTTTATGCAGTCATGTTATTTTCTCTTTGAGGAGCATGCTATAGAGATATCAGTCATCAGACATCATTTTCTATGAAGATTTTAGTGAGTCTTTGAGTTTATAGATAATTCCTAGAACGTCGTGCTAGTTTACTTTGTTTAAAATAACGTACACAAAAAAACTTTATTTATTAATTTTTCACTTTAAAATATGATTCTTCAACTTAGGCTCGGTTACTCACTGCTGCAAAAATTATCGGTCCCGATTACTTTTGCAGGTAGGGTGTCCTGTCTCAATTGCAACTATACCTTTTTTTTTTGTTCCCTTCGAAATGGAGGGTTAAATTAACATACATTTATAAATAATGGATTTATAAATACAATTACAGTAAATACAAATTTATCATTTGATTACTCCGAATTAATTAATGATTAGAATTTAAATTTTTATTTTTTTATATAGCTGAACCGCTCAGTGAAACTACGTATAACGTTGATTACATGAACTAAAAATCGCTGCAAGTATAACATGAACTATTATTTCTGTAGTATAAAGTTGCAATAATGCTTTGAAGTTTTTCAGTAAAAAATCTTCCGCATGTTTACCATAAGGTACTCATTGCCGTGGTAGTAATCTAAATCCGTGAAAAAAAATTTCCAAGGGCTCGTGTAGGGCCTAAATATTGATTCTTATCTCGCCCCGCTTCTCCCGAACTGATTAGGCTAAGTAAAGGAGACGCTCATTGAAGATGAGCAGACCTTAAGGGATTTTTTAATTTCCTTCAAAGGAGGAGGGGGGAGGGAGCTTTGTAAAGCAGTGGGAGGATGAGTCTTAGTATCCCGATTACCTGGCGCCCTCCTCCCCGCAAATTCATTTAATAATTATAAACAATTTTTTCCTTTTATAAAGAAAAGGTAGATTCCTTAAGACGCTTCGTCTTGATAGAATTATCCTTCGGTAAACATCTGCTAATTAATTACATTTTCTAGGTAAATATATTTTAGGATTTATTATTTCCGTATGATATTCTTGATACTTATCTAAGAATATCCAATTATTTTATATCAGCGATTATTTGAATTGAAGGTGTTGCTCTCGAACCTCCTAAATTTAAATTTTGGTAAAAGTTCCTCAGAACTTCTGGTGGGCGTGGCCTCGTGACAGGTCGTCTACTGTTTTTGGCACGGTCTGTACATCAAAAGCCGTATGTTGAGGAGGCGATTGACCATCACTTTCTTTGTTATTGTATATTTAAATTTTTCTTTTATTTTGAAAGATCATTGATTCCACTGTCTTTAATCTCTGGGCGTGGATATCAGCCTGAATGTATTTCAGCTGGTTATTATTTACTTGTTTAAACTTTATTTGCCTTTTGCATTATTGATCTATAATTTTATAAGCTATTTTATTTAAATTAGGAGGTTATGGTATATGATTCGTGTGGTTTTAAAATATATTTGTTATCTATAACTCAGCATGGTTATATTTATAGTGGTTACTTTTTTTAGTCGTATTTTCCCCGAAAAAAATAGACTATTGCAGTGGGTTGAAGGTCGGCGGCGAGCAGCGGGACTGCGTTTTCTATCCATTTCATAGCCCCTAGAGCACGATTATGGAAGATTTGGAGATGTCTGATATATATATATATATATATATATATATATATATATATATATATATATATATATATATATATATATATATATATATCCTTATTTATGAGATTTCAAGGATAAGTGCTGAAGTAGCTATTATGATTTTTTATTATAATTGTACGTATGTTGTTTTCGAGAAAACTCAATTAACGTTTATTTTACGCTAACCTATACCTAGGCTAGTCATCATTTTTAAAAGTAAAAGCTATTTAATATACTAATGTAATATAAAGGATTTAATCGACTTTGTCATCACGTCTGCACTGTCAGTAAATTCTATAGTTGGTGGAAGGAATTTGTCTAGCCACAATCCTGGATATAGGGCCGGATTAGTGAGATCCTATTGTACCTTTTGCATCCTATATTTGTTCTAAACATTTTATGTTGTAATATGACAATTTTGTATTTCCTTTAGCACTATGTTTCTCTCGTTTTCTAATTCGGGATATGTAATACAAAGATTATCTCTCTAGACTAAAGTATAACGAAAGTAACTCCTCCGAGAAGAATGCAGCAGTGATTCAGAAGATGGGACTAGAAAATGGCATTAAAACTCGAGAGATGGATCATTGTTTGGGATTTCTTGCATCATTAATCTTTCTGAAAGGTTACAATAATTAGCAACTAACAGCCTAGTTCCATTACCCACTAAAAGTTTCTATACTACACTGTTAGGGTTCCCAGTGTCCTCGGCGATACCATTTGATTGATTACTCTGAATCTTCCTACAGACAATAACCTCATTGATCACTCTGATTTACTTTAGAGTCTGACTTGACTTACTTACTGAACATTTATTTTGTCACTTTTGTAACGAAATACTGCATGGGAATGATATCAAAATCTCTTACTAGAAGGGTATGCATACAGTGGTAGAACCCGAAACGTTTCTTTTTACTTCCTTGTACGAAGTAAAGGAAGTATTGTATTCGCGAAAATTTTCGGTTTTCAGATTTTAACGGAAATATCCATTTTGACCATCCCTGAATCCATTTTGTCTAGTTTCGTCATGGCGTCTGTACGTACGTTCGTTCGTATTTCGCATAACTCAAAAACGGTTAGGCGTAGGAAATTGAAATTTTGTATTTAGGATTGCTGTAAAATCTAGTTGGGAACCTCCCTTTTTGGTCACTGCTTGATCACCGGAAATGGTACTTTAATTGAAGGTCATAATGGATTTTTATCAAAAATTATATTAAAATACTATGCAAAACTTCTCAAATTTAGTATTTATAACTTATATATTGATTTAAATAACATACTAGATTTTGGTTTAAATTGAAAAACCGGAAGCGGTACTTTACTTGAAGGTCATATTAGACTTTCATCAAAAATAATATTAAAATATAATGTAAAATATCTTAAATTTGGTAAATAGGACTTTTATATCGATTTGAATGTATTTAATATATTTTGGTTAAAATTAGTGAGCCGAAAAGGATACTTTACTTAAAGGTCATAATAAGATTACATCCAAAATTATATTTAAATTAAATATATAAATCATATGTTTCGGTAATAAAGGTTACAAACGCAATTTGGTTTCCAATCTAATTAAACATTTTTATTACTTCTTTTAAGTGTTAAAATTGAGTGTAAAATACTGGTTTTCCTCTCTTTGTGTGTGTGTCAATAAATGAGTGTAGCGACGCCGAGTGCTGTTTTTTAGATACTGCAATCTTCGGAAACTAGTAACCAAATTCAGGATCACTTTTTGAGCCACCGATTTATAGTTTAATAGGCGTACAAGGAAGTCATGTGTTGTCCACATCAGATATTTTTTCTTTCAAATTTCATTTTTATACCCAATAAACCGATACGAAATTACATTAAATAAATAAAACAAAATTAATTAAATCAAAATGCATTTAGAAAAAAAAATTAGCAAGTGATTTTTTTTGTAATTTCAAAAGGGGTTTTTCGAAGGGATGAGAGTTTTTTCCTCAGATGGGAAAACCGTAAAGACTGGTACTCGTATAAAGCATTCTTGAAATTTTATATTCTAATTTGAGATCGGAATATAACAATAGTTTATTTCTTATTATAGGACAGGATGTAAAGGCTTCGGAGAATTTTCCTACAGTTGGAGACCATTCTTAGTAGCGTTGGCCGAACTTTTTGAAATCCAAAGAAACTTTCAATGAAGATATTTGTTTTTTATTGGTTATATCGTCGGTACCATGTTAAACTTGCGAATGTGAAAAATTGGATTTTTTGTTTTTGTTATTTTTCGACAGTATTTCGATTGATACAGCCTGTAGTAAAGTTACGAATCTGTTTCGGTGAATGCGCTGAAATTGCAGTTACATTTTTACGAAAAACGTCTTTAAGCCAAAAGCTTCAATGAACAAGTAACGAATATAATTGAAATATCGAATCATAAAAATAAAACAATAATTACACATGATAATATAAGATAAAATAAATATAATATCAACAACAACATTTAATATAATCGAAATCGGTCCTGATGAACAAAATAATGTAACAGTTTTTTTTTTGCTCTCCTAGTGAGTAGTGATTTTCACATTCGTAAGTTTGCCACGAGAAAGGTCAGGAAGGGTGGAAAAAAAAAAGATTCCATTATTTGATCTTACAAAATCTTTTTTAAGAAATTCTATCAAAAAATACAAATAACCACATTCCCCGATGAAAGTACTAGAAGAGGAAAACCATTACTGTTTTACAAGATCATTAAAGTAATAACGAGATGGGATTCCTGTCTAGAATCGGCAATATTCTATGCTGAAAATTACAAAGAATTGGTTAATGAAATTAAAATAATTGACGATGTTCAAACCTATATAAGATTGTAGCTATTATTGAGAAAAGCAACGCTGTGATTCAACTTTAATAACCGAATTTAGTTTGTCATTAAATAAAAGTTATGAAATTATGGACGAATTACAGAGGATGGGCAACAGTGTTCCTGGAATATTTAAGTTTCTAGCCAATGAAAAAGGGGGAGATATGATTACGAAAAATGTAGTTTTATTAGCTTTAAGAATCATAAATAAAATTTTTAATAGTGAAACATCTGTAAAAGTTGAAATCAAAGTTCCATCACCTACCTGGATTTTCTAAATTTAAATATGCACCAATCACTTCAGTGAACGTAGAAAGATCATTTTCCACTTTCAAATCCATTTTAAATGATAGAAGATACAATTTCAATGAAGACAATTTTGAAAAAAATATTTAACTGTTCATTATAATTATGAAAAAGGAACATATTTAAAACAAGTTGTATTTTACAATTATTTTAATCTATAAGAATTATTCAGTTATATAACAATTCTGTTTAAAAATTTATTGGGTGTTTTCCGTTTCGAGTACCGCAGTTACTAACCGATGATTTATGTGATCACTAGTATAGCATATGATGCTAAAGTTTAGGTTATTAATAATGTGTGTAATGACCAACAAAAATAAACATTTATTTACATTGTTAAACCATAAAATAAATATGCAATATAAAAAGCTTTAGATAATAGTATAACATGTTATTTTGATCATCCTTCCCTGAGTAATTTGAAAATTTTGAGGCGAATGGAAGCATTTTCTTCCATTTAAGAGTTTTTAAATTATTCTCAAAACCCATGTATTCAATTTAAAATTTTGCATTTTCGTTCCAACTTTCATGATACCTTCGTTCAAAAGCAAATTTGTATTGTTCAAATTTCATTTTTGTATAGAGTTGGGCCACGAAATAAGACAGTTAGGTGTTAGGCTTTAGCTGCAAACTGCATACGTCTGTATTTTATGATTCTATTATTTAATTTTTGTATGTGGCGCAGGGCCTCGCGGGTAATCTTCGATATGAACTGTAATGTATAAGTCATTTATTTAAATTTTCTTTAGCGCGGGGCCCCCAAGAGGATGGGGGCCTCTCGCTATTCTCTGGATTCGCTACTGTTCGGAATTAAAGCTTCTAGAAAATTTATTAAAATTACAACAGCAAACATTATTGTCTATGAATACATAACAACACGCAGTTGGTCATTAAATTTTTGTTTATTTTGAACGCAATAATATAAATTATTTTAAACTACAAATGCACATTCAGTGCGTTTGTAATCACAAAGCTAGAAACGTGAACCTGTTTTATTATTGTCTTTACTACAAATCCGGTCTTTATTCATAAGCATTTAAACCCGGAGTTCAGTTCATTATTGCGTGATACACAGAGTGAAAATCGCGGTATGTCCGTTAAAGAAAACGCGTAGTACTCTATCGATCAGACCAGAATTTTGGCACAGTACTTAAACAAATTTCATTGATATAAAGATTTATTTTTATTTATTTGGTTGGTTGGTTGTTTTATTTTAATAATAATATATAATTTATAATATATATATATATATATATTTTTTTTTTAATCTTGTCCTCGTTTACCGCAGTGCGGTGTGAGGCGCGTTCTGATAGAGCCTGGTCCAATTATTCCTATCCTCAGCCAGCTATCTTCTTCTTCTCCATTCCTTGCCTCTGTTCTCGAAACCTTCCTTTACTCCCTCCAGCCAGGTCTTTCTGGATCTCCCACGTGGTCGCTTCCCTTCCACTTTAGCCTCGAGGGTAACTCTTGGTAGCCTGTCTTCAGCCATCCGCAGGACATGTCCATCATAGCTGGTTCTGTTCTATTATTTCTTCTGCAGGCCTTATGTTCAGGTTTGTTCTTATTGTGGAGTTCCTCACCCTGTCTCTTTTTGTTTTCCCCTCAATTTTCCTTAAGTAGCGCATTTCCATTGCTTGGATCTGGATCTTGTGCTTGGAAGTGAGGGTCCAAAACTCACTTGCGTATGTCAGGATTGGAAGGAACGTATTCTTGTATATTACTTTTTTAGTTGTTTTAGAGACTTCTTTCTTGTTCAGAAAGTCAGTCTTGAGGGATTGGAAGCACCTGCCTGCTATCTTGGTCCTTTCGCCAATGTCTCCGTCAACCCATCCGTGCTGGTTGAGATGAGTCCCCAGGTATTTGAAGTCCGCCACTTGTTCTAGGCCTCTTCCACTTAGCCTGACGATCCTGTCCCCACGGTTTCTCCTTCTACCGATCCTCATATATTGCGTTTTTTCAGCATTTATTTCCATGTTTATGGATTTTAGTCTATTTTGGAGGATCTTTTGGTTGAACTGCAGGTTCCGACAGTTGTTTCCTATATATATATACACATACAGTATATATATTTTTAATTTTTAATTAATTTAATAAATTATATATATATATATAATTTATTAAATTAATTAAAAATTAAATTAACTTTAAAATTAAATTAAATTATAAACCTTATATCTTTGTAGAAAATATCATAATTAGCATTTTATGAAAGAAAGAAGAAATAAATAAATAATGAATAAGTAATGTAAAATATAAAGAAGAATAGCAAAAATAAAAAGGAATAAATAAAAATATTTTAATGAAAGGGGTGGTTATCATTAGATCTGCCTGTTTATATCGAGACTGTTGAGAAGAGACAACTCTGCGTCTATCTTACTACCATCATTTCCTAATGCAACTGAAACACTGCTTGCTAATCTTTTTTGACTCACTTCTCCGAGGTAGAATGGGCATTCTTCAAATGTGTGGGCTAATATCAGACTTCTTTGCAATGTCGGCATCTTGGGGGTAATTTTTTCGATATTGGGTGAACATGCGTTGGTAAAGTTGTTTAAGGAGCCTTTCCGCGATCAGAAACAATAAGTGCCTCTTTGTCGTTTCGACTTATTAGTGGAATCGGAAGCAACTAAAGCTGATCCAGTGGACAATTTCGATTTAGAATCATCTGTGAAAATCAATATGTGATCAGACAATGCGTGGATGATCATCTTAAAATTAGCTGTTTTGGAATTATTTTTTTTTTAGAAATGCTAGCTAATTGAAGATATAGATGGCGTTTTGTAAACCTCCCTGGTGGTGTATTGGTTTCTATTGTACCTATATTAATTAACTTTAACTGATTTAATGTGACGCTTTATTTAGGGATCATACCATGTTTTATTCGGAATCTCGCATTATCCGGAAGAGCCCTGATTGGCCACATTATTGATAGAATATTCATCTCCATTCATTTTTATATAAGTATCAATTTATTGAACGTTGAGAATTGCATATGTGAGTGTATTTTTACAAGGCCTCTTATTTAGTATTATATTTTTACAGCGAATTAAAATTTGGATCTATTCTTTCAGAAAGAGCGGGAATTTGAGAGCATATGGGATGCTATCAAATAAAAGACAATTTTCCCGGTCTAACTTTTTCAGATTTACGATTTGTAAAAATACTTTGTCCTTTCTGGATCGATTCTAGATGACCTAAAATATGAAGTAGGTTTTTCATTTTTATACGAGAGGGATAAAATAAAATAAAAAATATATTCACCAGCTTACGTTCTTCTGAAAAATTGACTGTTATTTGAACGCGATCCTTATAAAATGAAGACCCTGTCACAGATTATCGAATCCCATTTATTCTATCCACTTTTTTTTCTCTTTAGTTTATTTCAGCTTAACATTCTGCAACGTACGCTACCGAAAGTAGAGTAATATGTTATTGCTTTAAAATTTAAAGATACTTCTATTTATACGTACATCAGTAAATAATCCTTTACCATATCCTTCTAGAAATTACCATAGGCTCTGGGGTGTTGTAGTCTTTTAATGGATGTAGATTCTATTCCATACAGCCGCCACTTTTCCGATCCCTTCACAGCTAAAAATTTCTTATTTAGATGAATTGTGCCCTGTAACGTATACGGTAGAAGGTTTACGAAAACACTGGAGAGTGTCCAGATGCGACACATGGTCACCATGTGTGACACATGCAAATGTTCCCGTCATGTATAATGCACGATGATCAAACTACAGTTTACCTCACAGTCTTGAGGAAATCCTACTTGGATGGACGCCTCAGGGAGGGGAGAGGGAAGGTCTTCGTATTGTTCTTGTCGAGTTTCCTAAATGGAAGTTTCATAGAGTTGGATATTCTATCAAAGATTGAAAATAAGTGAAAGTTGTAACGCGTAGGATTATCTTTGATTTATTAATATAAAATATATAATGCATACATACATATATATATATATATATATATATATATATATATATATATATATTTCTATTTGGCGTACTGATAATTTTTCGGAAGTGACATATCTTCTTTAGGGATTTAAATGATTAATTAAAGAAAGTTGAAGAGTATTCTAACAAAAGCCAATAAATTCACTTTACGATAATTTTCAGAAATGAAAAAAAACGTTTAGTGCTCATTTTTCGAAACGGTGGTTGTTCCATATTGTTAGCTTTTAGCTTTTTATTTGTTTAGATGTAATAAAAATTACCCAAATTTACTAATAATTATATTTGGAGTAATTTAGATAACTATTTTGCATGCTCACTTTTGATCGAAAAGTCTTATTTTTACCTACATATTTCAATAAGTCGTGCTGATAATTTATTATATTATATTATATTATACATATTATATTATCAAAACAATATGAAATTTCCCATACTGAGTTTTGTTTCCAATGACCATTCGATTTTTCCAAACCATTAAATTTTGTCTTGTAATTCATTGGTTTAAGAATTTTTATAAATGTTCTCTTATTTACTGGTAGGTTAAAACTAAAAATGAACTAAGTAGTTCATTAGATAATCATCCTAAAAGGAACGGTTCCTTAAGACGGAATACTTTTCCCATCTCTTGTCAGCAGTGAACTAATTCCATTTCTCAGTTGACGTCCGCATGATGTTATAGAAGGATCTATCTAATTAGGGATTGATGAATTAGTTCAAAAGTGACAAATAGCTTATCAATCCCTAATTATTTCTAGTTCTGTCTGGACTAGTTCAATGTACTCGGTTCGGTAATGGTAAAATCTCCGAAAGAATTATTCACCGAAAAATACGATATCGCATACCTCTAATCCAGACTTCTCTATGCTGTGCTGCTATCTATATCTAAGTTTGATTATAACTAGGACTAGGATTTCATATAAATGCATATTGCATTTTGGCTAAAATATACATCAACTCATTTTAATGTCATGGCAAATTTGTGATAATTTTTTTTTTATATATCTTTCAACAATATATTTGCACCTGTCTAACAAACGAACGACAATAAGCAAATGTATGGGTAGAATAGATATATGTGGCATGATAAATAGTTAAATCATAAATAAATTAATAGAGATCAGTTTAAATAAATTTAAATTTATATATATATATATATATATATATATATATATATATATATATATATATATATATATATGTATGTATATATATATAGATAGATAGATAGATAAAAGAACTTTATTCTGGGACTAGGCCCCTTAAGAATAACATGAATGAACAAATAAAACAGTAACATTATCTGGCTATAAGACTACAAAATACAAATCAGTTAATTTTTACAATATCTTCAGTAAAATAAATAATCAAATAAATAAGTTTTTTTTATTGAAAAATATAATTAATTTGAACAAAACAAAAAAAGAACAGAGAGAAAAAAAAAACAAGAAAAAGGTAAAGAAAAATAGAGAAAATGAAAAATACAAAAATAATGAATTGATTAGGAATGTTGAAGTTTGTACATTAAAAAACTGTTATTCACTTCTGATCCAGATGTTAATCCTAAACTGAAATTTCGCAATTACAGAGCATCATTTCGGAGAGAAAGAAGGTGTTGGAAAGGGAGGGATTTGAATGAGGATAGAGAACAAGCATGGCGGATATTAGAAGGAAAGGAATTCCAAAGGGTAGAGGAGCGGGCGAGGAAGGAGCGTTCGAATGTTTTGGTTCTGTGGGAGGGAGTATGGAGGTCAGAAAGGCGAGATCTTGTTTCCAGTGCGTGGACCGAGGATTTGAATTGTATGAGGCTGTAGATTTAGATGTAATTTACATAGTTTTACGTATTTCATGTATTGCTACACATTTCACTCAATATTTCCTATGTTTATTTAAATCAGAACATGATTAAGGATGGGCAAGAGACTAGTATTTTACACTCAATTTTAACACTTAAAACAAGTAATAAACATATATAATTGGATTGGAAATCAAATTGCGTTTGTAACCTTTATTACCGAAACATATGATTTCTATTTTGATTTAAATATGATTTTTGATGTAAGCTTATGATCCTTCAAGTAAAGTGCCCTTTTCGGCTCGCGAATCTTAACCAAAATCTAGTAAATACATTTATATCGATATAAAAGTCCAATTTACCAAATTTGAGATGTTTTACATTATATTTTAATATAATTTTTGTTGAAAGTCTAATATGACCTTCAAGTAAAGTACAACTTCCGGTTTTCCAATTTAGACCAAAATCTAGTATGTTATTTAAATCAATATATAAATTATAAATACTAAATTTGAGAAGTTTTGCATAGTATTTTAATATAATTTTTGATGGAAATAAATTATGACCTTCAAGTAAAGTACTACTTCCGGTGATCAAGCAGTGACCAAAAGGGAGGTTCACAACTAGATTTTACAACAATCCTAAATACAAAATTTCAACTTTCTACGTTAGCCGTATTCTACGTTTTTGAGTTATGCGAGATACGAACGTACGTATATACAGAAGCCACGACGAAACTAGTCAAAATGGATTCAGGGATGGTCAAAATGGATATTTCCACCGAAATCTGAAAACCGAAAATTTTCGCGATTACAATACTCCCTTTACTTCGTACAAGGAAGTAACAATCTAGGTTGGAAAGACATGCTGCAAATATCCCTTTTGAAACAGGAACATCCTGAGACGCTTCCGATACTTCAGTAGAAGAAAGCGTTCTTTCATCAGATCCATGTCGGTACTCAGGCCCGATCGATGTACTTATAGGTTTGAGAACTTATAAATTAAATTTAAAAATTTACTTTTCAACTGTTTTCCTGATAACGAGCAGATCGTTTTTCGAAATGTGTAATTAAATAATTTGATTATATTACATATTTCGCTTATTCTTTACATATTCACACATTCTTTATATTCTAAATATTCACATATTTGTTTTAAAATTAATACATACGTATGTATATATTTAGCATTTTTAATTACATGAAAATCCTTAACCTAGTTATAGCTTATAAATTTCCTATTTTCATTGGTTTATTTAAAATTCTAGTCTAAAAAAATTTAAAGTCTATTTTCATTGCTAATTTCTTTTTATTTAAAAAAAAATCAGATTTTAAATTAACGTGCACAAATGTGATATCTGCAACTGATAACTAAAATTGTTTAAAAAAATTTAATGCGAGTTTCCTCTTATCTCTCGAGAGTCTGATAACGAATGGACAGCGTCATCTCTCGATTCGAGTCAAGATAATTACATAGAAAAATTTGACAAAATAACTTATTTTTGGATAAGTGGTGTTTCGAAAGAAGAGAGTGTCAAGCAGCCAGGGGAGGACTGACAACTTTTGAAAGAAAATGCAAAACAAAAAAATAGTATATGCAAATTGCATGTAAAAAGTTTGTTCAGATTTGTTGAAAACGGTGATTTTGAACCCCTGTTTGACGGAAACAAAATTAGTTTCTCAAAAAAAAAAACTGAATAACCTTTAGATGCAGTATTGAATGATGAATTTTAATCCGTCAAAAATTCAATTTTTATGAAAAGTGAGACAGAATGCTCCTCCGTTATGTAATATGCACTAGCGTACACAGTGCATACGAATTGAGGACATTTGTCTTTGACTATATATATAAAAAAAAATAAAAATTGCTGATTGTTGAAATTTAAATCTCAAATACATTTCAAGGGATATTGTAGTTAATTGTTAGCTAGTAGAACGAATTCATCTATTGGTAGCATGCTATACGTTTCAGAAAATATTCCATTCAAGAAATACATTACGTTGTTCTTTAATGCCTACTTCTCTTACGAAGTTGAAAAACACGAGTCTCTCTTAGCAGAAAAAGAGATTAGAGAACCGGGAACGCAAATTTCACCTGTGAAAAGCCAACAACTGCGGACATTGTTTTTTAGACGGCTCACTCATTGTTTTAGAACTGGTTCCTGGATCAAGCTGAAACGTCACTTGGCTCAGTTACTGATGGGAAAAGTTCCGGCGCCGAAGTTGTGGCCCCTCCGGTAATCCCTCCAGCCAAAGTGGGAATTTTTTTCCTGCCGTTTTGTATTCCTGCCGACATTGTGCTGGCAGTTGGTGGCATTGTTCGCCTCATTATCCTTCTGACGGTTTAGAAATTGAATTATTCCAGTCGTTACTAACTTTTACAAAATCGTTAGGGCGAAAAAGAAATCCTGATAAATACATTTATTATACTTTAATTTGCTTTATAGATATTTATAACTCTTAAAAAAAGTAACAGATTTATGTATAATCTGATTAACGCGACATATCAATGACTCGCGGAGGAATTACTCATCGGTTGTATGCTAGCAGGTCCCAGATCGATCTTCTTTTCAGAGGGCTTGTAGAATTATTGTGAATGGATGAAGATCTTTCTTCATGACCTTGTAAGAAGCATTCCCGATATCATGAATTATTTTCTATCGTTAAGATTAGATATCGGAGTAATTTCGTGTAACGTGAACCCCACTATTCGAACCTATTTGTCCAGGTATAATAATCTTTATTATGCTCTTGTTAATGAGCTTCTTGTATAAATTGGAACTTGAAAAAAGCAAATAAAGCGCTTAATTTATTATATAAATGTCAATATCTTGTATAAAATTGAATTATATAATATATTAACATCTAATTTTTTTTTTCTTCGAACTATTTATTAGAATCATTTTAACATAGAGAATGACAATAAGCAAATATATACAATAAATATGGTTATAAAATATATACGTGGCCTGGGGCATTAGGAAGGATAGTATTTAGCAGCACCTTTTTCCGGTCTTGAATTAGTCCTTTTATTCAGGAAAGGAGATCTCTCACCCAGCTTCTTTTTAGTCTTCTAATGGTCCTGTCAGCCGTAGCCATATCATCTATCATTCTGTTAAGATGTCCGTGAAGTTTATTTTGAAAATGGGAATAAAGAGTACGTATGTTTTGGTTGATAGTTGATTTTTGTAAGTTGGTATTTAGGATTTTGTTGTTTAAGTACCAAGGAGCTTCTGGTAGCAGACTTAAAAAAAAAAAAAGTTGTGAAACTTGTGAAGGTATGAACGATAGAGGTGGTAGTAACAACTGTAGTGGGATGTTTAAAGTGTTAAATAGTAGGGTTTCATATTCTGTACTTGTGAAGTCAGTGAGTGGTTTAAATACAGATGAAAGATTATCGGCAAATAGTTCAGATTTTTCCCTCTCCGACACGGCCCATGAACCATCTTCTTTTCGCTGGGGCACTGGTACCTCTCAATGTTTTTACAACTTCTTGGTATGTTTCCACGAGTTTCCATCGTCAGTCATACACTTACCTAAAAGAAAAGCTCCTGGTTATGATTTAATAACGGCCGAGACGCTTCAAAATATACCCAGGAAAGCCTTCGTGTTCCTTGCGACAATATACATCTGTATAATAAGGACAACTAAATTTCCTATAAAATGGAAATATTCACACATCAAAATGATACTCAAAAGGAACAAAGACATATTCAATCCCTCTTCCTACAGGCCTATCAGTATGCTCGAAACTCTTCGAAAAATTAATAATATACAAGATACTGGTTGACATACTGACTGAACATCTAACTTAAAACATAATATAAAACATGTAATTATTAAAATAAATTCGGTTCATGTAATATTTAAATTTTCAATTATGTAGTTTTTTTTCCGCTAATGCTAGTTCATTTGTCCCTTTTTTCATTATTCCAAATGCACGCATTATTCGAACACAATAAAATAAAAATACTATAAAGAAGCCTATAAAGGGCTTTGGATTCGGCATTTGATATGGATACAATTATAAATGAGGATCGAATGATCAGTATTAGGCTCCTCTGCCAGTTCCCTTTAATTCCTTAACCCTACTACACAATATTACTATAAATAGGATTTATAAAAGATGCAAGATGCCTGAAAACCATATTTTCGGGTTAGATACATGCAGAAGTATTCTGGCAAATATTCTGTTAATATATAGATGGAGGATATTGGAATATTGATAGAATATGATATTTGCGTTGTCCTCGAACATGTCTAATACAGGTAAAAGTTCTATTGATAATATCGGACTCCAATAAGTAATATTGCCAGTGACCAGTGAGGGGATTCAATAACAGCGTCCAATAATACATTCAGACTTTATTATTATTTATCGGAAGATATACAATAAAGGGATCTCGGGTGATTAGTTGGGCTGCTCCCTTATTTAAATTGTCAATGATGAAATTGCCTCGGATAGATTGAAGGCTTACAGCATGGATATTTCGGGCCAACTGATCGGATGAAATAGATTACTAACTTTATTCATTATTGCATTACCTACTTATGCCATACATATTTTATTTGTTGTTATTAAAGATCTTCGATTATAAATTGGTAACAATATTTGGTCACCATTTTTTTTAAATATAATTTTTGTTGAAATATTCTTCTTCTTTCTCTCCCTCCTTGTGCCATTTCAAGCGTAATCCAAAACATATGGACATGTTAGTATTCATGCGTGGACACAACAAGCACTTTGCTTTTGGTCGTGTTTATTGTAATTGTCTTCTGGTGGAGCTTGTCGTTCCATTCAATAAGGACTTGTAGTCTTTCTTGCAGTCTGCTTTAAGCACAATATTATCAGCCTACAGAAGGCTCTGGACGAGGACATCTGTGAATTAATGTTAGAGATTTCCCCCCTCTTACATATTTTATGCATTTCGTCCATAAAACATATAAATAGCAGAGGGTTAAGGCTGTCATCCTGTCTGTCTCCTATATTCATCTGGAATGTATCAGTCTCACTCCGCTCCCATAGATCCTCATTATCTCTTTTGCACCTTTATATGTTGCTTTTATCGCAGTGATGAGATCCATCGGGACGTTTTTATTCTTATTCTATATCACTTGATGTGGAACGAAGTCGAAATCAGTCTTCAGATAGAGAGCTTTATTCATTTACTCAAAGTTCATTAGCTTTATTCATAGTAATTTCACTATTTTATTCATTGTTATATTACTTATATTATTTGTTAATAATTTGTATAAAACATCTTTGGTTTTAAAATTAGTATTTATGTTTGATAACCATTTATTTTGTTTAATTTAATGTAATCAATCATGAAATTCTGTTTAGTTGTGCGTAATTGTTTTTGACGTTGTTTTAACTCTGGATTGTTTCATTATTTTTAATTTTCTTTGTTTTTGTCTTTTCTTTTAATTTTTTATCAATACAATTATATTTATTTTTTTTACCAAAAGAAGGCCCTTTTTTCTCTCTCTCTTTCCTTTCTCTTATAATTGTTATTAATGCAGTCGTTGGCCAGAAATTGTTTTCTGTTTTCTTTTTTTACTTGCACATACTTCTTAAGAGACCTAGTCCCGGAATAAAGTTTATATTTCTATTCTATTCTAATTTTCTTTGAAATCTTCATAGTAAATTAATATATTTTATAAAGTTGTTGACCTTGGTACTAGATTTAGATAATAGTTGTATATAAATAGGCTGATATTGTGTTTCATTTCACCATTCTGGACTTCAGTTTGGTATGAAAAATATCATCTACAGTATATATAAACCTTAGACTTGTTCCGTAAATAAAACTAGGGTTAACATATGTCATGAAAACAATTACTAAATACATACAATTACCTACTGAAACTCAGGTGGACTTCACGAATTCACAACGTATTAAAAAAAAAAAAAAAAAAAAATTAAAATCACAGAAACAAGCTAAAAACGTTCAAAACATAAACACTTGGAACTATCTACACGATATCCATGGTACGTCAGAATAATGTATTCCTACACCTTTATACACATATCCACTGAATCGTATTTTTACGGTATTATAGCCGCTGTGAAACAATGTGACCAACAATCAGTTATATGATTTTAATTTTATTAGAAATAATATTTTATCTCCTACGTGCTGATGAAAAGCGCTCAAGCAAAAAAAAATCATAAAATGATTTGCATTGATTAAAAAGAAACCTCCTACGTATTAATGTTTTTCGCATGCGCAATAGTTACCACTAGAACTAATCTGAATAGAGTTGCTGTAAAGACCTGGTTAAATTTTCAATACCCTGTAAATGTATTATAAAATCCAAGTTGTCGAGTGTCCTCATATTCTCTGAAACAATGTTGAGCAACATTGCAAGTATAGACGTGCTCGGTGGAAGTTTGGATTAGACTGGCACATTTTCATAGTGTTCTTATCGTCAGACGTGGTTTTAGTAGTATTTCATATTTTTTATTATGCGGACGACTGAAATTACTTTATAACTAATTGAAAACATTCAAATTGACAACTGTATGTGGGATATCAAACATATCCAAAACTGAAACCGCGAAAAACGCGGACAGGCATTAAAAAGTATGTCGTGAAAGTTGGTGTTTTAATGCTGCAAAGAAATTCGCATTATGAGAATTGTTTGAAAACACTGATGATGGCTTCACACACTTCTGGAATAAATAATACCTTTGTTTAGAAATCTTGAAAGTATGCTTGTAAAGGAATCTCTAACTGCTAGATAACGGAGGGTCTATAATTCGAATTTTGTTTACTAATCACGCATCCAACCATTTGTAGACGGTATTCAAAATCACTGGATGGCATCTATAAAAATTGACTAATCCACTACCATCTTCTAATTTCAATATATACCAGAGATATATGGTATGGCTCATTGGTAGCACTGAATAGTTTCCGTATCCACCATCTTGTTTATTTCGATTTTCAATTCGAAGTAAAAACGAAACAGAGAGATCTGGTTGGGCTAAATCCCGAGACATTTTTTAGGGGAACTGCCCCTTTTACTGTTTCCCCAAACTCATTGTTGCAGGGCTCATTGATGTGACGTGGGAGATTGAATCGGGGCAACACCGCAACAGAGTCCAGAAACGATGTTCTGGTGTGGACAAGGCTTAAGAAACCTTACCTAACCAGTATTTTATATATGATGTATGTTCATTACTCTCTCTCACAAACTTTGCTATTAAATTTGATATTGCTATTAAACTAAAATTATTGACCTAAATGAGATTATTTTAGCTAATAAACCAGTTGCCACAATTTTTCAAGGTTGTTATGCTACAAGGTTATTGAGCAATCACTCAGAAATATATCTCTCTGGAAAGGAGTTAATATGGGACTAGAGAAGACTCATCCTAGGCCAGATTGAGCTAAATAACCTACACTAGCAGAGAAAATGAAATTCTGCTTTGGTAAGGGCACCTTCGGTTTTCTCCTAATACCTTATATCTCAGACCTTGAGGAGGTTGCTACAAGGTCTCATTCTGCCCTTAGTAATATTTATACTCTTCTTCATCATTTATACTCTTACACTCATCTCTTTGTGCTTCTCCTCATAAATGTATGAGGGAATTTTTCTTTCTTTATCTACCTTCGCCGGTAGCAAAAGAATTATCTATGCATAGAACTTATATCTGTAGCCCTGATGAGTAAGCGGTTAAGCCCAAAATTTTTAAATTTTCAATGTAATTATTTCCATTGGTGATAAATTTCCAAAAATGAACTGTTTGAGGTATGGGCATTTTTTACATAAACACTTGTCCCACAATTTTTTTTTCCTTTTTTTTATTGATATACAAAGTAACATCAGCAGAAATCGATAAATGTTTTTTTCTCTTAATCTTGTTTAAGAAAAATAAAAAAAACATGAATAGGAAACTGATTAAAAGAAGCAGAGGTTTGGTGGAATTACAAAGGGCTAATAAAAACAAGAAGGAGACTGATAAAATAATTGATTAAAAAATAAACAAAGGTTTAGTAATAGTTTTATTTTTCCAATCACTATTTAATTATTATTGTAATAACTTTTATTATTTTCTAAAACATATATTAAGGTAATATAAATGTGATTTGATCATTAACTAGTATTTACATAATTCTTACGCACATCCAAGTTTTTTCAAAATTGTTAAATTATTTATATTTTTATAGTTAACCCGCTGGGGTGTCGTTTAATATGTCATGAAATTATATGGAAAATACCTTTTAATGTATTATTAATTTTAATGTAAAAATAAAGTAAATAATTTTAGATGTTTATACCGAAAACCTTTTTCTTATAGCTATTTATACAAAATTACCCTTTTTGCATTTTTGTCTTATTTAGCACTTGAATACGTCATTAAAAAAGTCATTCGTACTGAGAAAGTTTAGAGGTGCGGCTGCACCCAAACCGAACCTGACTTGTCTTGAATCCGAAAGCGAATCATGTATTTAGGAGACTGGAGTCAAGCCTGCTCAAGTCCAGCACGGATTCGATGTCGCCACTTTCAGTAGGCGCATCAATTTTTTTAACACGAGCGGGCGCGTGTGGTACAAAGTGCAACATCTCATTCGACCTTGATTATTCTTTTTGTCATAACACTATATTTTTAAAAAATGAAGATAATAATTATAGTTTTCATAAAAAGTTATGAAATGTTGATGATATTGTAACTATGGAAATTGTTAATCATATTTTATTGCACTAAATAATCAGTCACCTACACACATTTCCATGAAATAAAGAGTTTCCTTCGATTTCTTCACATCACAAACTTAAGGTACTTATTTCGCAATGCGCTTTCCTTAAGAAACTATCATATTCATAGCACTTTATTATAATAATTACATTTTTCATGCATAGAAAAATTCATCCGGATATTTACTTGATTAGCCTTTTAAATCTATAATCATAGAAAAACAACTTTGTAAACGCTTGTAATTATTTTAGCGAAATAAAAAAAAAATATTAATTTACCTGAACAGGCGCACTGTGTACAGAGTGTCCCAAATAGAAATAATGCTGTTGAAATCGCGACGAACGATCAAGGCATTAGGAAGAGTGCAAAAAAAAAAAAGAGTAAATATTAAGGCTTTAAACAGAATCTGCTAAGAATATTCTACTCTTACAAATAATAATTCAGGATGAATAATAATAATAAACGATGAAGGACTAAATAGACGATGCGTGTCCGCTACCGGACTCCAGTCAAAGTAATTCCGTTTCCATATAGTTCGGTATAGCCGCACCTTAATCCTGAGTGGTAAAATTACCTGTATTCGGGTATGCTGAAGATTAGGTGCTGTTAGACGAAGATGGAGAAAATATCGAAGTAGACAACAAGTTCGATGAAACTCGAGAAAAAATATATGACTAGATGCAGAAACGAAGATGATTCCGGTGATGTAAATAAGATAGGGAATACATTGAGATATTTGAATATTGGGGGACTAACTAGAAACGCAAGAGGAAATATAGGTCAGGTTCAAGCCGGATAATACTTGCTTTTCCAATTATATTTAGTTTGCTCCTTTTTTCTTGTATATCTCTAAGTAGAGGGAGTTTGAAAAATATTCTTTCGTTTTCTCTGTATAGAAATATTACTTGGGAATAATGTCAATGCCTATGAAATAGAACAATAATTTCAGGGGCATGACTAGTGCGGAATAAACCATAACAGAACAAACAATCATAATCCATAATCCCATGTTTAGACAGTCCGTCATTTCACTACTAGACGGTTCTTTGTTTACTCCGCAGGATGGCACATCGATTCCCGATTGAATTTCACAATTTGCAGTTGTATTGTCTGTATGTCATCTGGGCTTGTCAGTCCGATATCATTCGGAATCAATGGGGTATGTAGGTATCAAAGGCATTTTAATTTTTTCAAGAAATTTTGGTTAATACCTAATTATACCTTAAATGAAATATTTATCTTTTTTTTCCTCTAAATTCTTGAAAGTTTTCTAAATAATTGGTTCTATGCCCTGTTGGAATATCGATATCCAAACTGCAGGAATACCCTAACACACACACACACTCACACATATATATCCTTTTCGATCGATCATGGATAGAAATCTCGACGTATATTCTTCAGGTTTAGGACTAGAACTGTAACTACTCGTACCTATACTATTACACAGGACAACAGTGATTTTGCGGCGCAGGGTTTCAAAGTCGATTCTGGATAATGCCAGCCTTCTCGATACGAGAAGAATATCAGATTCGCCGAATTGACTCCAGTTTTTGAAATAAAGGCAGTAAATACTGAAATATTGAAAGAAAAACGAACGTTTTTTTGGAGGGGTTTTCGGACAACAGTGAGTTTGCGGCTCAGTTTTAGAGTCGATTCTGGAGAATTTCAGTTTTCTAAATACAAGAAAGACATCAGATTTGCTGAAATTATTCCACTTTTTGAAACAAAGGTATGTTTCAAATGTTGCAAACATACTCTTATATTAAAAGAAAGAAAATGAAGTTTTTTAGATTTTTTTTGGGACAATAGTGATTTTATGATGGAGGATTTCAAGTCGAATCTGTGTAATTTCAGTCTCCTCGATTCAGAAAAATATCAGATTTGCCGACTTGACTCTATTTTTTTTTATAGAGGCACTAACTTAGATTTTTTTTTACAAAAAATAGAGTCAATTTGATCAAAGTGACATGCATCGTGTATCTTAGTACATTAATGTATCTATGTTCACACCCAATAGCTATTCCGCAAGAAATTTTTTTTGTATTAAAGAGCTTTTATGTATGAACGCGCTAATTTCAGTAACTACCAGGCCAATTTGAAAAAATCTTTTGGCGTTAGATAGACCGTTATGGAGGAACGCTTTAGACTTTACAATATGACGCTACGATCCATAGGGACGCAGCAGTAACCATTGATAACTATTGCTAATAGTCTAGGCGGTGAGTGTGGCTGAGCATGCAAAAATCGCGCACCGCGATTTCTCTTCTGTTTCTAGTCCAGGGGTACCACAGACCAGGAAACTGCATGTCGCCACCTTGGGAATGTGATAGATTTAGACAGAAAAGGGGTGGGAACACCACGATGCGGAACTCTTGGTTTAACCTTATAACTCGACCACTTAGCACTATGGAGATTCGAAATTGGTCTCAAATTTTTCATCTTACAATGCTGGGAAATTTTAGTACTGTCGTATTGTTTATATCAAGTAAGCTGCGCGAGAGAATCAAGTGAAGTGTTCTGAAGGGTGTCCCCTAAAGTGTTTATTCACGCTCATTTTTCTTATTTTATTAGATTGAACAAAATTGTTACGAATAACTATCCTTATTTTTTTGATAAAAGTTCCGCAGATCTACTGGTGGCGTGACCTCATGGACCTGCCGGCTAATGTTTTTTGCACGTTCAGTAGATCAAAAGCCAGGTCTGATGAGGCGGCCATTGGTGATCACTTTCTTTGTTATTCAATTTTTACCTTTCTTTTGAAAGATCGTTGATTTCACCTTTTTTTTTTAAATCTTTGCACGGGGATATTAGCCTCAACGAATTTGACCTCGTTTTTATTTACTTGTATATACTTTATTTGCCTCTTGCATTTTTGATTTATAATTTTATAAGTTATAAACTAGTAGAAGGCATGACAATGATGCATCAGATTAAACTGAATTGATTCGATCGGTAATATATAGGACTTATAATTTTGCAATATAGATATTGCAAAATTATAAGTCCTTATTGTTGATGAAGGCCGAAACATTAGCATAGTGTTTTTCTTCATTGACCGCACCCCCTCTCCTTAGACCAACTTAAATTATACTTTATAATTATTAATAATACTTTTTAAATTATAATTTTAAAGTGTGAAATTATTATGTTAAAACGTTATTTTGTAAATAGAATGGAGGGATATGTAAAAATGTATGAGAAAGTAAAATTTATTCAAGTGTAAGTTTAATGCCGTTTATATAAATTTATTGTCATTTTGATCACGTTTCACGAAAAGGTCTGCAACAAATGAGACTGAACAACATATCACACGTTATTATTTAACAGATTATTTTAGACTTTAGGGGTCAATCCAAATTTAACGCGAGTGAAAATATGGGTTACTGCTAGTTATAAGCTGTTACTACTTTGTCGAAGTAGTGGCGCGCAACCTTTCGGCATCAAATTAAGAACACGTTTTTAAAATATTTAGGATGATCCTTAGACCATAGATGAACTAAAGACCATTTGTGATTATTTTTAGGGGCTTTTTATTATTAATTAATATTAATATTTGACGTATACGTTATTATTATCTATTAAATTAGGCATTATAAGGTCTATTTATTTATTTTACAATTTTCCATAATATGAATCTAAATGTGCATTTGCAAACTAATGTAAGTCTTGGTCATTGATGGATTGCATGCCGCTCTTGCATTGCATCAGCGGAGATACGTTATTGACTATTGGCAGTTGCCTTGTTTTTGTCCGTTTCCATTCTTCGGTGAAGGCTCAAAAAATGACTTCAACACAATTAAATTCCTCCTGGCATTGTCTCAGTAAAATGTTTTAATTTTTCCAAAGTGCCGTCTTCCATAAAAACAACAAAGGTATACTTCCTTAAGCGTGATTTATCAAAGTCTTTTGTTCTTGGGCTTTCTTATTCCACTCTTTTCTAAGTCGCTTCCCGTTTATTGTGTTTCTTAAGGACCGTTTCACTTCTCGTTTCGCTGGAACAGGAGTAATGAAAATTACTATTCATTTCCAGGCCAATTCCGGCCCTATTCTCCTATTTTACGGTTATGGAATCTCCTTTATTATTCCGCATCTTTCTTTATAACCGACATTTCTTCTGTATTTCACATCTAATGGGTTATCTGAGGCATCATTATTACTTCTACATTGCATACAATTATTCAGAGATAGATCAAAAAACATAAAAGGTTTCACGCTCAAAATTTATGAATTGATCCAATTAAGCTACGATTTGTTTCGCGACTTTTATTATTCACTACAACGTTTCTGCTCTATGATATCATCAGGTAAATTCTTATCTTTATTTAATAATTTATATATTTATATTCTTATATATATATATATATATATATATATATATATATATATATATATATATATATATATACATATATGCTGTCACTTCTACAATTATTTTTAAGTTAGTATGTCAAACATTGATACTTAAAATTGTATAATAATCTTTGATCCTGATAGGGACCACGTCCAAATTACTTAGTTATAAAATTACTGTCCACATTTTGCACTTGTCTCAGATGGATTAATTAATATTTCATATAGCGAAGGTAATGAAGCTTTTTCTTCATGCAAGTGAAAAGATTCATGTCCTCAGAATCGAAAAATCACTCGCTTTTAGGGTTCTTAGACATCAAAGACCAATTTTGATCTCATGTCTGGTCCGTCTGCCTGCTCCGCCTCCTTGTTGTAAAATCGTTGTGACGTGTATAACACCAATTGCCGCTATTCCTATTTCGATTTTGATGAAATTATCAGGAAATTGTGCGTTTTGGTGTCTAGATGGTTCTATTTCCTTTCACTTACCCATGCACAAACGTATTTTTCTTGGTACTTTAATATTTCAAAAACAGCTTGTCCGAAATTAGGAGGAAATTCGAGGATGAGTGTAAAAATAGTTAAGTATTGATTTAATCTAGAACTAGTCCTTACGTGTGCGCAAATATATTTTCCTTCACACACCTATATTTCAAAAACGGTTTTTCCAATTTGCCCCAAAGAGTTGGAGACTTGTGAGCAAATGATCCAGTATTATTGCCATCAAATCCCTCTTAGCAATTCAAATTAATGTAATTGGACTCGAATGAATTCATAACTATTATGTCTTATTTAAAAATAATTATTTTAAGTTCAATAATGACTTATTTAATAATTTTGGCATATTCTTCCAATATTTTTTTTCGTTCATCACATAATTGATAATAAGTGCTAAATTTGAACTAGTTATAATATTTTTTAACAAATTATTGTTTATTAATTTTTAAATGTTTTGTGAGCGTTCAGTAGGTTTTCGAAGTTGCTAATCTCGATTACTATCAAAATTTCAAATTAATTATTAAATTTGCTTAATTCGTCGGCTTAGGGATCGTTTAATAGGTTTTTAAGGACGCTAATTCCGACTTCAATGTAGGATTTTTCATCTCGCATACGCTTTTCGGTTTAATATTAATGCTGAAGTTTTCTTTGTCATAGAGACCGTTTATTAGATAATCGAGGGTCCCCGCTTATTTTTTATTTTTTTTTATACAGTTGTTGTTTGCATTTGTTTTTTCTTATTTAATCAATAGAAACGGTGTGGAAGCAATACTGACCTACTTGATAATTGTTGTTTTTTTAATTATAAAAGTTGTCTAATTTGACTTTATCCTTTTGTAATAATCACATAATTTAAACTATTATTTGCTGGAATGAATAACGAAAGAATAACTAAAAGGTAATTAGCGCTAAACGGAGGGTTTCGTTAAGTCTTGCGTTCAAAATATGTGCATTGGGTTCAATGGAGGGGAGTGTGTTGGCGAAGATTCTTAAGACTTTCATCATCGAACCTTCGTGTTTCTCAGGTCTTATCGTTATTATTATTTATCTATTGTCTTAAAAAGTGTTTTTCATGGAGAGGAGGAAGAATTAAATCCTGCCATTTATGATTTTTTAATAAATAATTCTATTAAATATTAATGAAGTGCCTCACTATCCTGATAGTGTTCAGCAGCACAGATTCTGGGCTTCTTTTATAACACCTATCGAGTGGCCTAACTTTCTAGTATCTTCCATTGTAGACTCGGGTGTCAGACCACTGCTGGGTATCACAATAGCTCTTACATGTCCACTCGGTACAGGTCTTTCAACTTCAAGAGCTTAATACTTAGAAATCTTTTCTGCACAAACTGGTCATTATTGCGGTCATTTGGAGCAAAAATGTCAATTTTTTGTGCACTTTTCCTGTTACTACTAATCAACACGATATTATTATAATTATTAAAGGTCAAAAACGGATAAGTGAATATTTTTTCGGTCCCTACCTATTTCAGCTATCTAATGAAAACGATTTTTTTTTTTTTAAGTCGCGTCTTTATGCCCACTATGTGACCCAGCTGAGAACGGCTCTGCCATTTCTCAACATTCCTGAAGACTATCGGCCCAAAGACAGGAGGGCAGGTGCCTTGATGGAGTGGAGTAGGTGACACCCTGCAGATAGACTAATGGTGGACCTATCGGGGTGTGATAATGGGGCAGATGGCAATAGAGGAAGGAATGCTCCGGCAATCAGTCTTCTCCAGTTCCTGGATTCCAGCAAAAAGTGGTCGATATTCCACTTCCTTTTCCCAGTCTGTTGGGGTTTATGTGTCATAACCTGTTCTTCGTTAACAACCGGTTTATTTTTTCCTGCACGAAAAACTAAAACCATTCCTCAATAATGATTTTAGTATTTTTAGTTATGACTTTCTAGGATCCCGATTTTTTTTTTTTTTTTTTTTTTTTTTTTTTTTTTTTTTTTTTTTTTTTTAAGTAGGGCTTGGTAACCGTACAGTGAGTGTGTATAGAAGATCGAAATTACTTAAATTTATTTACCTAGAGCTTTATAACCTGTCAGTAGCCTGATAAAAGACATTTATGGACATGAACATGTTTGAGGATTTGGTTATATTTTGTTATAAAAATAATTTAAAAAGACAAAAAAAAAACAGCTGTAGTAACTATCCTGATAGGCTTTGCCGAATAAACAGTTGGCTAGGGTTTTGATAAATTGGCAGGAAAGTTTCTAATTTGAGGCGGCAGTTTTTCCACTAAGTGCCTTTTTAAAGTGGCTAACTTGTTTGCTCATTAAGTAGATAAATGGGCCATACGCTGAAGAAATAATGAAGTAATGAACCCCGAGCAGAAAGTTGCAGGATGGTGAAGAGTTAGTCCTCTGGCTCGTGTTTCTTCATCGGCAGGACCTTAATCGTCACCTCCCTTCCCCTTTGTCCGCGATGTTTTCTTTCATAGGGTTTTTTAAAGTGTTCATCGTTGCTATCATTATCCAATTATTATTAAACAATGTAAAGATTGATAAGTAATATCAGAAAACCATAAATTGAAAAAAAAAATATCTAGCTTCTCTATACTGCAATTAAATTTATTTAATTACTCATATAAGACTTTACCATCCCTACCTGAGATGAGATTATTTAATTTTTTGTCATCTGTTTGAGACACGATTATTAAAAACTATAATTAAAAACGAAAACCGTGTTTGACAAATATTGTACCGAATAAGAAATGGGAAATAAAAAAGAAAAAGATAACTTCAACTGTAAAACGAGTTTAACCATAAAAGATAATCTAATAAGAATCAAACCAGAAAATTAAAATAATTAGAATTATCCTTTCCGACCAATCAGGATGAGTTGAGAAAAAGGTACCACTGCCATTACTTTTATCCTCATTATTCACACCTATTCATTCATTTTAATGAAATGAATAATTCAATAATAATATATAAATCAACAATAATGAATAATTCAATTTAGTCATTGAACATAATCACAATATTGTATTAGTTAAAAGTTTATTGAACTACCTTCCAGTACTTGTCATTTAAAAGGTCAATGTAATTTCTTGATGTATAAAATAACTGTTTTGTCACATTCATAAAGTAGTTAAATACATTCACATTTTATTTATTAGTAAAATAATTATTTCATTAATTACTTTGAAATGTTATTTCTAATTATCGAATCATTACAATAGATAGTTTATTTCACTTTTGCAATACATAAAATTTTTTTTTGTTTTTTTTGTTTTTGTTTTTTTGTGATAATAATATTATATATTATATATATTATATTATAATATTATAAATATTTATCAATGGAATAAGGAGGCATAGGATAGGTGCATGTTCAACTAACTACACTTTGAAGGGCTGCTTCATCTCAAACTTAAGGCAATCTATTTTAGATTTCAGATAATAAAATTTAATTAGACAGAATAAATTTTTAACTAATTTAGAAGCTAGAACAATGAACTCGATAAAATGAGTTTTAGGCAGGTTTCTCCAAAAATATAACCCTGTGTGACGGTAGCCATTTCGAAGTTCTTATTTTTTTTAGAGAGCGCAAAGCGTTTTTAAGAATGTTAAAAATTTCCACACAGTTTCGAAGTTTTGTTTTTAAAATTTTATTTTCTTCATTAATCCATCTTAATTCTTACGTCCGTAATTACAATTGTACAAACGTTCTTATAGAATTTAAAAAAATTAATTTTTTTTCTAAACAATTTAAAAAAAAATATAATTATAATAAAAACATTAAAAGCCTCTATAAAAATAAAAATCGATAAGCAGCGTATTCACTAAGAGTTGAGTGCGAAAACTGTAGTTTTATTTATAATTTATCATAATAATAAATAATTGTTATATTGTGGCATCTAACTATTGGTATTTGCCTTAGAACTAGCATGCAGACATAATGGTTTATAGACTATTTACTCGACTGCTCGTTAACTCGACATATACAAGTCCTTATATGTCTAGAATAAGGGGAGGAGATCGAAGGGTGGACAGTAATATATAATACAACAATGAACTAATGGACGGGAAACTTATTAAATGCATTAGATGTGACCCTAGGTACACTTTATGATTCTAAGAAGATAAATTGGTATGGTAGGGATATAAGGAACGTATTAGATATAAAGACAGAATTTATTTCGAGAGTAACTGACTTTTTATATATTTTTTAAATGTTTTTGTCAAAAGATAAATATTTCAAGTATTCATAAATATTTTTTCTATTATTAATTTATAAAGCGCTATCCCATAGCTGATGTATAGAAGTTTAATACGTAGGAGTTCAACTGCAGGGATTTAGAACTTCTTCAAGTGCTTAATATAATTGGAACTTATTAAAAGATAAGAAAAGATCATAAAGGTGTTTTGAGAATTTTTGGACTATGTGCTACGTAGTACCGATTGTCGTTCTGAAAACAAGTTTATTGATAAATTTATCTACATTTGGGTACATAATTTGGGATAAGATTTCAAAATGTGAGGAATTTACTTTCAATCTATTTCCTTTCAGAGGCAGAAATTCTCCCCTCCACCCACCCGCTGTTCTATCGAATTAAACCAGCTTGCAGTTTAATTTTTAAACGCAATAATGATCCTGTCGATAAAATGTTAGCTGAATGAAGTCTCAAATCATTACTTCCCCCTCTACCATGTTTAGCAGTGGCTTGGAGATTTTATTTTATTTTTAATTCTTCTTCCGATTTCGTCAATCAGATATGAATATATTAAATTTAGATTCTACAGACAGCATTCCGTTCCAGAATGTTAATTCTTTTTTAAATATTCTCTCGCTGATCCATCCTCCCCCAATTTGAGGTTGTTCTTGTTTTATAACGTTAGGCTTCTTCCTGGCAAACTTCCTCTGAATTTTATGATAAAAATCGTAGCATGACGGTTTCTTAGTTGATTTTTTTATTTTGATATTTTTTTTCATAAATCTGATTGGCTGGATTTTTCACTCCTTGACGCAGAACTCAGTGTTATCAGCGATTTTAATAGTTTTATTTTCATCGAATTTTTTTAATTTTTTTATCTAGAAATCTTTTGTTTATGCTGAACATCTCTGTGATGTGTTTAACTGTTTAATGATTTTCAGCAGATTTCCATTCTCAAGTTGACTTATATTCTCACTGAAACGAGTTTTTATTTTGAATTCACTATAACATATAAAATATTTTAAATACCATTACAAGATAAGATAATAGGTTGTATTAGATTTTAAAGAAGGATTAAGACGTATGATAAATTACAGGACAACTATAAAATAAGTCCAGGAAGGAAGAAAGAAAAGGACCCATTTGTAATGTCCTTTAGGGCTGACTTTATTTTCCGAATATACGGTGTCCGTTTATGATAGTTCAGTATTATCTGTGTAAATAAATCTTATGGTTGAAATAGCTTGTAATAAAATAAAAAATGTTATTAAATTTTTATTATCTATTTATAACTTTTTCCTCACTGTCTGGATAAAGTTAGTGATTTTTATAGCGCCATCTAGATCAAGCAGCACTACCGTTACAGTAATTTAGCTTCTATAATTTAAAGACTAATCTTTTAAGATTTCATTATTATTATTTTAAAAAACCGCTGGTTCATGTTAAATTTGCATGTTCTCAACTTAAAAAAACTTCAACAATCAACTATTTCATTTAAAAATTATATATATATATATATATATATATATATATATATATATATATATATATATATATATCCTTTTTGTAACCAATGATAATCGATTCTCAATCATTGAAAAAAAAAGAAGATATTTTTATTAATATAAATATTTTAAATTTGCATATCCTTGCAACACTTTTTCCCATTTAAAAAAACAACTGAATAATTAATATATATTACGATCTATTAAAGTTAGCGTCATGTAATTGATTTATTTTCTTCACTCATCTCCACTCCTGAATGATTTTTTCAAGACGGATTTTGTACCTCTGACACGAGTTAACCTCTGCATTCCATTAAATTTTCATTCTAAGCTTTTCAGTAATTAAATAGTAAATTTTGTGGAGTTCATATAAAGAGAGGAAGATTACGACGAAAAACTTTTTTTTACTTGGAATATATCAAAATGTGTAAATTATTATTACTTTTTTTTTTTTTACTTATTGTCATATTTTCTTTATATTGTGAAGTTGTGGAAGTAATTTAAACAAAATGATATAATCCAACAACAAATTCTTCTTTCTGTTTTATTTTTTATTTTTTTTTTTCCATTTTCATTATATACCATGATTTTAAATTCAAATAAATATAAGTAATATTTTTTTTGTTTAAAGTTTTGATAAAGCCGCCTAAACGATAGTTGTGCTGGATATGATTTCCTTCTGCTCTGTTTCAAAAAAACAAATATTTAATGTATTATAACATTTAAAATATAATTTCAAATAGTAGGTTGTTTTTTTTTAGTATTGGGGAGGATAAAATAATATTGCGTGATAATGAAAACATCTTATCTTTTAGGATCACAAAATATTATTATTTTCTAGGTGAAGAACTTTTTAAGGTATTGATATTTCATACAGATTTCCATTTTCTCTACCAACAGCAAAGAACTGGCATATAGATATTTATAGTTTAGATAGCTTGGTTGACCTAGTTCAACAAGGAAGCTAGATTTCATTCTCTGCTTTCAGGTTTTACTTCGTATAGTGAGTCATTTTTCTGTTTACTTCTGTTTACAGATTTATAAATAAATCATTGACAGCTATTATTTTTCTATTTTTCGCTCATAACTGATTAGTTTTTTGTTTTTTTTAGGTAAACAAAGTCAGAATAAGTGTTTAACCGGCCAATTAAAAAAAAAAAATATTATTTTTTTAAGATCTTAACCAATTTACATATTTTTGGATTCCCTGAGATCGAGACGATTGTTTGTTTATTTTTTTTAACGATTTTTTTTAATACACGGACGGAAGTGTATTTTTTTGGTGATTGTAAAAAAAGAAAACGAAAATATATCACTTTTTTGTGTGTTGATCTCATATCCCCTTTCTCTCCATCTTTAAATTTATTAAGGTTTTTACTTACTTGTAAGTAAGTAAAGGAAGTACTGTTATGCGGGAAAATTTTTGGTTTTCAGATTTTCGTTCGTATCTCGCGTAATACAAACACAGTTGAAAGTTGAAATTTTGTATTTGAGATTGCTATAATATGCTGTGCACCTCCCTTTTGGTCCACTACATTATAATCGGAAGCGGTACTTTATTTGAAGTTCATAATAGATTTGATACTTGAAGTTCATAATAGATTTTCATCAAAAATTATATTAAAATATAATGTAAACATCTCAAATTTAGTGTACAAGAGTTATATATTAATATAAATAATACACTAGATTTTTGGTTAAAATTGGAAAATTGGAAGTGGTACTTTACTTGAAATTTTTTTTTTTTTTTTTTTTTTTTTTTTTTTTTTTTTTTTTTTTTATCAAACCGATTTGAAGTTTAAAAGGCGTACCAGGAAGTCATGTCACATCAGTATCTTTCTCCTGTCTGCACCGTTCGACTTTCGATTAGACGTCGCAGTTGACATCGTATGCTACACGTTCCCTTCCCGGTTCGTCATGTCGAATCGAAAGTCGAACAGTCTTGGTATAACTTGATGGCCCCAGTCCATATTTCTTTATTAGTTTTTAGGCTGCTAAATATGGTGCTATGAAATTGATAAATTATAAAAAGACAAGTTATTATATTGTTTTATTATTATAGTACGACGTTGAATTGGTAGTATTTGTTTGTGCGTTTTATTTGTAATTATTGTTTTAATACATTATGTAAGCGAATCCATAAAAAAATGGATTTAAAAAATAAAATACATTCAAATTACTATCTTTAGTCCACGCACAACAGCTGTGTCATGCGGTAACTATATAGTTAAAGCGCCCGTTTTTTATCAGCACTTGGCATACGAAGTTCATTTATTGAACAATTGCTCTATAACTATTCATCTATAATTAAAGATAAAATAAGCAGTAAGTTGGTATAATTTCAAGTTTGTAAGGTTTTATCTTACCTGGCTTAAATTTTCTAATTTCACATTAGTAGCATTTATAAAAGTATCTTTTTTTCTGAAACCACATTATGATACCTGAAACCACAGGTAGGATTTAATATTTTTATTTTCCTAGATGATATTTTAAATCTTGCCTTATAACCTGTTTTATATCTGATCAAAGGTAATTGAATGACATTATGGATGAAATTATGGAGCTCACAGCAAGCAGACTTGGACTGGAAGTCAACGAGTCCAAAACCAAGTACATGGTAAAAGAAGAGACTTCTAAGTCAGGTGAGACGATTAATATTAGAACTCATAACTTTAAAAAAGTATCTGAGTTTACTTACCTGGGATCTGTGTTCCCCCAAGATAATAACCCCGATATTGAGATAAGAAAGAGGATCACTACAGCCAACAAATGCTACTTTGGGCTGGACAAACAGCTGAGCAAACGTATCCTTTCAAGGAAGACCAAACTCCACCTCTAAAACGTTGGTGTGCTTTGTACTTCTTTATGGATCGGAATGTTGGACAAAATCTAAGGGTGCCGAAAAGGAGCTCCTCATTTTTGAAAGAAAAGTACTCCGCCGCCTCTTTGGAGGTGTAAAGATTGAAGAAAATTGGAGGCGACACACGAACCAGAAGCTATATATCGCTTTTGTGGATGCAGATTTGTTCAGATCAATGAAGTTGAGGCGCTAAAGATATGCAGGGCACATCGCCAGGATGGCGGATGAAGAAATGCCCAAAATACTGATGATACAGCCAATCCATGGAACAAGGAGGAGAAAGAGACCAAAGCTGAGTTGGTCAGATGGTGTGGCAGGAGATGCTTACAGCATCCTTGGAGTCAGGAACTGGAAGGAGTCGGCACAAGACCATGGCGATTGGATGAAGCGGTTGGAGGAGGCCAAGACCTGTAACCGGGCTGTAGCGCCGTGAAATAATAATGGACGAAATTATACTCTTTAATTCCGATGTAATTATTACATTTATTTTTTGACAAGTGCGAATTACTATTTGGTGAAAAAAAAATTCTTAACTTTAAAATTTACGAAAAAAAAAGGTTTTAAATTAACATAAAATGTAGTGCCTTTCATGTTAGTGGTAATTTTTAATAATAACTGTTCCTACAAGTTTTAAATCATTATTTACCTCTTTGTAGGACATTAAGACCTCTCATGCAGGATGACAATTTTTGTGTGTTGATACAATGGATATTGGTCTTAGGCATCAGGAATAAAAATAGAAAAATGTTAAAAAAAATCCTTCCCTCCCTTTAAAAAACTGGATGGAACATACATGTCAATGCTTTATATTGTCACCTACAAACAACATAATAAATAAATATAAATATATAAAAAATAAAAAAAAAATAAAAAAAAATAAAAATATAAAATAATATATATATATATATATATATATATATATATATATATATATATATATATATATATATATATATATATATATCTACCATTAAAAAAAACGTTTTTATGTTGTCTTGGTTGTTTTTTTGTTGTGTTGGTTATGGCAATGTTTTATATTGTCACCTACAAACAACATAATAAATAAATAATATATATATATATATATATATATATATATATATATATATATATATATATATATATATATGAAATTTCTTTAATTCATTTACCATTAAAAAAAACTTATAAAAAAAAAGTTGATGGCCATAATAAGACTTTATAAAATATATGCAAATATGAAAATGCCAATATACACAAATAACAATAAATAATAAACGCTTCCTTAAGTAAGGACAATTTTATCACTTTAGATGTATGATAAATAAAAAGATGGTTATAGCTGTAAAAATGCATTTTTTTTTTCAGTGCATTTTAAGTAATTCCGGATATAATATTAAAATATAACAGTAAATTTACATATCAGAATAAAAGGGATGAACACAATTTTTTTTTCTTCTTATATTTCTTTCACTGTTCACATAATTACTCATATTATCTTAGTGAAAATGAAATAAAAATTGCACTAATACTATCTCAAATAATAATATTAAGAGCTTCCCGTTTTAGCGTGGAAATATTTGTCAGTAAATGGAAAAACTGAAAATAAGTTAATTATACTTGGAACGTTTATTACCTTCGATTGGTACCTCAAATGGGCACTAGTCATATTTTTCCCACCAAAAACGAAGTATGGCTAGAGCGAGTTAACAAACAATTCTAAGCCTTCAAACGTATTTTTCGGTAGCTTATGCCATCGAGTGGAATGTAACCAAACAATTCTGAATGTAAAATTACCGCTTTTTGATAGGTGGGACAAATATGGCCACTTAAAGAGTTAAGCTTTATTTATTTATTTTTTACCAAAGTAAAAAGTACTTTATGTTGATGCATTGAAAGGTTTAATTTAAAACGAATAAATGAAAATGTATAAATTATGACATGGGCTACGCATTGCTAGATCGATGATGGTTAGCGGTTATCCAACCAATGGGTATCTATTTTTTTAACTTGAATTATCAAAAAACGCACGATTTGTGTGCCGAAATATGGATATAAGGGCATTTGAGCGTCCGTCTATCGCACAGAGGTTTAGGCAATGTCTGTGAAACAATAAACTCCCATTTTCGCTAGTTTCTGCTATAATAATAATAAAAGGCTTAGAGAACCCGGAGGTTCGATGCCGGTTCCACTAATCGCTGTCTACAAATCTCGGTCCACCGACTACCTTCCAAACCCAAATTCATTAGATCACTCTTAATACAATCCCCCCACCTACGTTTCGGTCTACCCCTCGGATGTTTACCACTCGGCTCAGCGTTTATTATATTTTTAGGAATTCGTTCGTTACTGAGCCCAACAACTTTGCAAGCCCATTTCAACCGTCGCGATGATAGTACTTCGATTATATTAACAGGGTGCATGCTCCGCAATTCCGCGTTGTGTAATCTCCTAAATTCTCCAGTTGACTCATCCTTTTTCGGACCAAATATTTTACGCAGTACCTTATTCTCGAAGACCTTAAGGCGTTGTTCGTCCTTCAAGGTCAGCGGCCACGTTTCACACCAGTACAGAACTGTAGGCAAGATAATGGTTTTGTATATTCTAAGTTTTAAGTTTCTGGACAGAATGCGCGATCTAAGTAATGTTGATACCGAAAAATAACAAACATTTCCCACCTTTAACCGCGCCTTTATTTCCTCTTGAATTTCGTTTTTTCTAGTAATCACAGACCCCAAATACTTAAATTTCTCAATTTGTTCAAACCTATTTTCTTTACCTATTTTTTTAAGTTCAAAATCGCCTCTGTTTCTGTTATTTTATTGTTTCTTTTATTTTATTGTTAGTTTCTGTTATTATTAAATATTTATTGTTTAAGTACTTCAAATGATAGAATTACACATATATTTTAAAAACTTTTTGATAACATATTTAAGCTATTTCTAATTTTATTTAAGTCGGGCTTTCATTGCTGGACATGACTCATGTCCAGACTTGCAGGAAACATCGACAAAAACACAACCTCCTACGAACGAATGTTTCACCTGAGCTTGCCAGGTTGGTGAGAAGCCTTCAAGTCAATAGTTGTCGTTTCTCCAATTCCCGTGCTCGATGGGCCGAATAACACGGAAGAGATGAGCTCAGAATTAGGGGAAAGACGGGGTGGAAAATATCCTTCCACCTTCTTCCGCTTGAGAGATCAGTAGGAGGTACAGCAGCGTATACTGAGAGGGGACAACCACACCTCCACATCCACTCTAATCCAATATCCAATACTCCAAAGGAATTCAGTTCAAAAAGTTACGTGTGTTTATATATATATATATATATATATATATATATATATATATATATATATATATATATATAAAATATATAAATACATATATGTGTGACTGAGTTTTCTTTTAAGGATACGAGAATAATGTTTGCAAAAGACAGAGTTAACCGAAATATCGAGAAGTGGAAGTAAATAAAAACCTGCCTATTCATCTTTAGCACGTCCCGGAACCGTTGTCAAGGGCGTGATGCTAGAGCGTGAACTTAATCTATAAAAAATGGTACCTTTTTAAAGGTACTTGATAAACGTTTCGATTAACCTAGATAAAACTGGCGCTCCTATTTATTACTATTTTTAGGGAATAATAATTCTCAATTTTCCTTCTGTGACAAAGATGGATAATCTGGGCATTCTGTAATACAAGAGGGCTTTAGCCTGATTAAATAATATTTTAAAATTTATTACGTTTGTAAATTAAAACGTAGCCTACTTGACCAATCGAGCCGGTGTTAAACAAATGATAATCATCAGTTATAACTTTTTTTAAAAATAATTAACCTTTAAAATCGATCAAGAAACAAATATTAACCTCTCCTCCTCAAAATGTAAGGTTTTACGTTTCAAATTACATCTAATCCAAAATTGACATTAAAAAAAAAAAAAAAAAACCCTTCCGTCCGCTGACCTTTTCTTAGAGACTATTAGGTCGATTTTTTTGAGAATTGGCACCTAAGTTACTTGTCACCCCAGGATGATCCTAGGAACTCGACATTACGATCCTAAATCTTGGCAATTTATGAAGATGGAGGTAAAATATAAAGTGTTTTGGAATTATTATCTTAAAGCCTAAAATATTAAAAAATAGATTTAAAAAAAGAGGAAAACGCCGTCCAAAGTTTTTCTAAGATACTACTGGACACACCTTTTTTTTTTGTTATATTTGGCATCATAGTTACTGATCATTCCAGGTACCCCAGGATGATTCTAGGAACTATTTACATAATGAACTATAACATTTCGTTTCATAATGGTGGTTAATTGAATATTTTTTTTTTTAGGAATCCCTATGATCTAGGCTTTAATTTTGTTTACGCCATGACCAATCTCCTTCGCTCAGTCCAAGAATATTCATCGACCACCGAATGGATTCCTTTTTCAATCCATTTTTTTGATGGATTAATCCTTCTTAATTCGGGGTAATTTTTTTCCCAATAACTCCATATTTTGAATGTTTAAATCGATGGATTGGTGCTGAATATTCCTCCACAATTTTTTATTGGAAACCATTTTTCAAAATTCTACCAGAACCTTTATGGACAGTCTAATTCTTCGATCTCTAATTCCTCATAATGTTCTTCTCATCTCTTTATTTCTTCACGAATTGAAACGGCTATGAATCTCCAGTAGTTTCTATAAAAAAGAAAAAAAAATGAATACCAACTAAAATCTATTCTTAGACGGACACATATTACTTTCCCTTCCATATTAATGTTACTGAACTTAATCTCAACTGTAGCTGCACCAATACTAAATAATTCCAGGCGCTACAGAAACTCCACATCATGGAACTCTATACTCCCTTACACACCAGCAAGTTCACTTTGCAGCCCGACAAGAAGCATACTCTCAACTCCTCTCTTAGGCGGAACCATTATCGAAGAGGTGTTATCAGGAGACACTAGTTGCGGTCGTACGAAACAAGCCGGTAGACAAAGATCCGAACAAACGACACGGGAACTCTATTAGACTTACTACTACTTGTTGGCTAAGTTCGATATCGTGAAGCCCGTATTTTAGTTAGGCTTTCCAACTTCTCAAGAACTTTTCTCCTTTAAATGTTCAGGTCCCACGGTTGGTATATGTTTTCCTCTGGCACTGTTTTCTTGTTCAATGGCACCTTTAGATTATTCTTTGCAGGCAAACAAATGTATCAGTCTTTATTTGGCTTCTTGTTCGGGATATGCCCTACAAGTTCAGATTTGTCATCTCACATCTTTTGCAGACAAATTTATTAGTTCTTAGTTTTATTTTTAATATCAACCTACAAGCTAGAGAATAATTAATGAAAAATATTTACCATTTTATAAACAGTGCAGTTGTTTATCAACTGACATGCAGTGATATAGATACTTCAGATATTTTTAATAGTCAGATATTGTGTCATATATTTATATCATATATATATATAAATACATATATATCATATTTTTATTTTTTTTTTATGTATTTTTTTTATTTATGCTGCAAAGGAAGAGTAGTTAGAAAGAAACAGCAAGATGCTGAATTAAGGGAACAAACAAGATAGATAAAGATTTTAAAGAATTATATTAAAGAAATAATTAAAAACATTATTAAGAATTAAAAAGGTGGTTATTATTTAATAACGATTATTAGTAATTCACGTTTCAAGAAATTTTAGCTATTAGTCCTGGAATTGATGCATGGTTTCTTGTAATACGTTTTGGTGCATGGTATGCAATTGTCCTCTACAAAATAAAAATAATTTTTAACTCTCCTTTCTCCTAATTGTAACAAATTATTTGTTTTATCGTAAATAAGAATACTTAGAAAGTTAAACAAACTATTAAAAATCATTTAAAATATTTTTTCGACTTATTTTTTAATTCGTTTTCTTTTTCAAGCTCTTTCAGCCATTTCTGCCAGACACGTATCCGTAAGTTTACAAAAATATCGATACATCTGCTGCTAGCGTTTGACATTATTAGAAACAAAAAACGAAATACATGATTTGAATTATTACTGCCTTAATTATATATTATTTAAAATTATTAACACCGTCGACTTCCGGTGGTATGGAGAAGTTCGTAGAAATAATTTAAAGCAGTAATAATTTAAATTAGGGTATGGACCCGACCTCAACTGAAAAGGAACTTTTGGGTGTTTGTATATTTCTTGAGCGAGCGTAGCGAGCGGAAGTCGACAGCTGTGATCTAATTAAGCAGCATTAATTGAAATTACGGCAAGGCCACGACCTCTAATGAAAAGGATCTGTTGGTTTTATTTAATCTCTTGGGCGTACGTAGTGAGCGGAACTCAAATGAATTATTGATTTTAAATAATATATAATTAAACCAATAATAATTTTAATAATTCCGATGAATACGAACGTAATAATGGCCGATGAAGACCGAATCCGTAATAACGCATCCCGACTAGGAAAAGTTGTAACAAAAATGCTTTTTGGAAAAAAAAAAAGAAAGAAATATTTCTAAATTATTCATCAAAATAATCAGTGAACATAGGTATCTACAAAGAAGGATAAATCACAGATTAAATAAATGAAAAAAAAAAGTGACCAGAAAGCAAGTTATAGCAAGGTGACTTACGAAAGTGAGGTGAAAATTGGCAATACCTAGTCTTAAATGGGATTATAGTAGACAGCAACTAGAAATTTCAGATTCCCAAGGTAAACACACGATCACATATACTTTGTTTTGACTGTTACCGCACGCTTTTACTCCATGGTTAATTATAAATTTTAATAAACGGTACATAATATCGAGGAACAGTTTTGATTACTGATAAGTAAAGCTGTATTTCAATACCCCCAGCAAGAAGTTAAAAATAAATCGTCTAGGCCGACATGACAAGCTCATAAATCTACCTAAATCAGCGGATGGGATATTACCATGGAAGGATCCAACCATTTCTCTATTTATCTGCCCATCATCCTTCTGATGAGAGTCACTTATTTATATCAGGCCAAACCTTCGGATGACCAGCAGATTATGCATCAATAAATCTCAATAATTTATTATACAATAAATTTTGCCTTTATAAGTAGTTGTACTAAGTGTTTAAGCAGTTCGGACGGTTCAAAAATGTACTAAGCAAGAAATGGATTTAACAATACGAAGGATTGGTTCTAGAGTAAATAATTGCTACACCTAAGGAAAAAGATCTGGTTCGCGCATCAAACAACTTTCACTTACCACTCTCAAATAATTGAGATTATATATACGAAGTATATAGTAAGGAGAAGTATTGCGATCGTGATTTTCGAATTCGAGTTTTCAACAGAAATACACGTTTTAAGGCCCAATGAGTCCAAATGACCAAGCCTCGCAAAATGGTCTGTGTGTCTGTGAGTATGTGAACAGCCTAGCTCAAAAACGAAAAGTCATATGATACTCAAATTTCATATATAAAATAGGTATATGGCTGTGATGTTACAGAAACTTTTTTGTCAAAATCGACTGACCGGAAGTGCCACTTTATATAATCGATTTTACACTTTTTTACAATTTTCTCGAAAACGGCTCAAACGATTTTGATGAAACTTGGCTAAATTATTCTTCGTAAAGGCCTTTAACTTTTCAATTATGAAGTAAATCACCGAGGAATTTTAGGGAAAAAAGTTACGATGAAAAGAATATTTTATTTGCGCATAGCATAAAAAGTATGCATTTTACGGTAAATTATGTGTAGAATTGTATGAAAGGTAATTCAATTACCTAAAAAAACAATAAAAGAATCTTGAAAATCGGACCAGTATTAGCAAAGATAAAGCGCATCGGACTAACCGGAAGTAGCTATTATATCATGGATTTTACACTTTTTTACAATTTTCTCGAAAACGGCTCTAACGATTTTGATGAAACTTGCCTAAATTATTCTTCATAAAGGCCTTTAACTTTTCATTTATGTAGTAAATCACCGAGGAATTGCAGGAAAAAAAGTTTTGATGAAAAGATTACTTTATTTGCGTATAGCTTAAAAAGTATGCATTCTAATGTAAATTCTAATGTAAATGTATGTGTAGAATTGTATGAAAGGTAATTAAATTATCTAAAAAATAATAAAAGAATCATCAAAATCGGACCAGTATTAGCAAAGATACAGCGTATTTTATGAGGAGCACAAGACCCTAGATGGATAACCAAGCGCATCCGAAAGGAGACGGATGCGACCGAACCTCCTCCCACCAATCCGCCAATCTGTTGTAAACAATACGCTCTGTAATAAAGTAATTTAAGAATACAAAAGCGAAAATTAACCTAATAATTTCTACTTTCACATTATTTAATGGAAAGAAAATGTTTCCATGGAAACTAACTCAGAAACTTTTAATGTATATATTTGCAACTTGACAAAGTTTATATATATATATATATATATATATATATATATATATATATATATATATATATATTATATATATACAGGTAGTGTACAGAATTGTTGTACTAAAATTGTTTAAAATTTTTTTTTATTGTACTTAAGTGGGAGAAGATGTGTATACTGCTGAGTTTATTAGAAGCAGTGTTTATGTGAACTCTTTAAATTGTATTAAAAAGATAATTCTTATAGGACGGTAAGAGAAAGTTGTGTGATCGCTCCAGATTTTTTTAATTTTAAGGAAATCAATAAAAGTGTATCTCTGCTTATGGGTTGCTCCTTTTTTGCTTGAGAGTAAAATAGACCTTCATTCTGTCAAACTCTTAGGCAGTGGCATTACTTATGTCAATTTTTTCCGTTTTTTTTTCTCTCCCTCAGAAATTTTTACAGTTTATTTCTCAGTACAATATACACTACAATAATACATACATTTATATACAGGCACATACAAATTCCTTTTACCACCAGAAGGTATTTTAAGCTTAACATTTTAATTTTAAAGTTCGTTGTGTCTGGGGTTTCTAGTTGGCTTTGACCCATTGTTTTCAGAGAATATTATTCTTCATTATGGCAAAATCAGGTTTGTTTTGATGTAACAAAAATGAGCTTAACATAAACCATTGTTCAAACTGTATAACTAACGATTCTAACAAATTATAGTGTTTTAGCAATGATATCTGTTCGTTTCTAGATGAATATACGTTCTTAATACGTAGTGGAAGCTATATAGAATGCCAAAAGCCGAACCTTTCAATTATCGTGAAGCGTGTTATTATAATAATAAGCATGAAGTTAACTACAAAGTTGAAAATAGCGTATTGTTGAACAAGATGTTAAAGTTGGAGTAGGTAGGTGGGAGAATACTAAAAAAAATACTCTTAAAACATAGACCACATTTCTGTTTTTTTTTCGATTTCAACACCCACATTTTCTCTCGGTAGTTATTGGGACCTGTCACTCCCTTATCAATATGTGCGTGGCCTCAGTAAGATTATAGTTCCACCCGCCACCAGTTGCCGCCACCATTCTTCCCCTTTGTCCTGGTTTTTGAAAACCGCGTATTCATTGCAATCATTAAAATTATTACTGCCTTAATTACATATTTAAAATTGTTACTGCTGTCGACTTCCGGTGATCTGGGGAAGTTTAAGTAATAATTTAAAGGAGAGATAATTAAAATTACGGTATGGACCCAACCTCAACTGAAAAGGAACTTTTGGGGTTTGTTTATCTCTTGAGCGAGCGTAGCGAGCGGAAATCTTCAGCTGTGATCTATTTAACGCAGTAATAATTGAAATTACGTAAAAATTATGTATATTTCGGTAATTATTTACAAGGAAGAATTGAACGTATATTGGAATGAACGTATAAAGGAATGGGGACTTTACCTCAATGTCAACAATGTGAGGCCACGCCCCCTTTAGATAAGGGAGTGACCGGTCCCAATAATCACCTTTCTCTCTTTCCCCTCAAAAAACACCTTTCCACGATATCAATTTTTAAGAACTCTTTTGATTCTTCATTCTATTGACAAAAATGAAATGTTTTTACAAAGTTTTATCAACGGACAATTTTTTTTTTTTTTTTTTTTATCTTATTATGATTATGTACGACTTCATTTGTACTAGTAGGCGTGGTGCGCAGATATAAATTTTTTTCTTCATATTTCTTCCCTTCCATTTTTGCAGCGATGCACAACAAATATGCAAAGTTAAAGGGTCTTATAATGTATACAGGTACATGTTATCTTTTTTTATTAATTTAGTCTTTTGGCCGTATATGATTTTTTGATGAATGTTATTTCTAAAAAACCTAGTCCCAGAATAATATTTGTTTCTATTTAGATATTGATTCCACCTCTATTTTCAAATGTATTTCTTATCTGTATGATACCTGAATTTCAATACGGCCTTTGAAATAAACATGCAACGCTATAAATTTGTGATTCTGTGACTATATTTCGAATATTTTCAGAACTTATTGTCTTACCTCTTATATATGTATGTTAAAGTTGGAGGAGTATATCTTCCTTATTCTAATACGAGTAGTAGGTCATTTTTCATGTTGAAATCTAATAATGAAAAAAAAAAGAATAAAAACGGTCGGCGAACGAAGTTAATATGAAACATTGTTTCTAAAGCCCCGGTCGGAAGTTGGCTTCGACCTTATTAAATATGCAAATGAGAAGCTTCCTTTCTCAGGGGTGACTTTAATTTCGAGGCAGAGAGAGCCCTCACACTCTAGTGGCTAGTCTTTCTACTTTCTGTCACAGATAGCGAGCCCGGCCAACTTCCTTTGCCAAGTTTCTTAGGAAACAAAAGCCAAGGAGGTCGTTAGCAGGTCCAACTTTTACAAGCGTCGCTGTATTTATCTTCCAATTAACAATTGTCGCTGAGGTGTGGTCGCCGTTGTAGCTGGACTGGTAAGAAATCTGATTAGGGATTTGTTCAAGACTGAAAATCACGGCCATTTTGCCGGAATATTTTTTGTGATTTTGATAACACGGAAAAGTAGCTTCAGTTAATATTTATTTGCAAAAAAAAACATCTTTACCTTATGATGTAATTGATAAGGACGTACTTTTTCTGAGCCAACGATTCTGGAAGGAGATCTGATCAGGACCTTGCTCAATCGCCAGGCTTTCCCACCAATTCATTAAAGGATCAGGTACCTAGTTTATGGAGAGTAGGTGTGCCCTAAGAAGGTTTTCCGAACACAGAGTCAATCCATGTCTGATATTTCAGTTTAAGTTAATATCTACCAGAGCCAGATTTGAACCCTGGTCCGGGAGCTACCAAACACCCTTAAAGGGGCCTTAAGACGACTGGACCAGATTAAATCAAACGGAAGTTCCGCTCCTCCGAACCGACAGAAAGGGTCTTATAAAGCCATGTCCCTGACCTGATTTGTGGAGGGCGACGCTTGCCGGGACGGATGAAATTTCTACGCCACATCACGTGTCCCTTCCACTTTTCTTCCCTGCCACCTGCCTCTCTGTCTACTTCGAAGAGGAAGTTGTTTTTGTTCAGTCTTCCGCGCGTCATTTAACTTAACATTTTTTTTTTTTATTCCAATCACCGGTTATTATGATGAAGGCCATCGAAAAGGAAATAATGAAGTATGTATGAAAAACACTGAACATCTTACAGAGATAGTATTTTAGTTCTTTCAATTTGTTTTTACGTATATTTTTTATTATATTTTGCACCTACAAAAAATAAAATAAAATATCTGATGTGGACAACACATGACTTACTTGTACGCCTATTAAACTATAAATCGGTGGCTCAAATAGTGATCCTGAATTTGGTTACTAGTTTCCGAAGATTGCAGTATCTCAAAAACGACTCACGGCGTCGCGACACCCATTTATTGACACACACAGACAAATGGGGAGGAAAACCAGTATTTTACACTCAATTTTAACACTTAAAATAAGTAGTAAAAATGTTTAATTAGATTGCAAACCAAATTGCGTTTGTAACCTTTATTACCGAAACATATGATTTATGTATTTAATTTAAATATAATTTTGGATGTAATCTTATTATGACCTTCAAGTAAAGTACCCTTTTTGGCTCACCAGTTTTAACCAAAATATATTAAATAAATTCATATCGATATAAAATTCCTATTTATCAAATTTGAAATGTTTAACATTATATTTTAATATAATTTTTGATGAAAGTCTAATATGACCTTCAAGTAAAGTACCACTTCCGGTTTTCCAATTTAAACCAAAATCTAGTATACTATTTTGATCAATATATAAGTTATAAATACTAAATTTGAGAAGTTTTGCATAGTATTTTAATATAATTTTTGATAAAAATCAATTATGGCTTTGAAGTAAAGTACCACTTCCGGTAATCAAACAGTGACCAAAAAGGGAGGCTCACAACCAGATTTTACAACAATCACAAATACGAAATTTCAACTTTCTACGGCTAACGGTTTTTGAGTTATTCGAAATACGAACGAACGTAGGTGCGAACGTACGTACAGACGCCACGACGAAACTAGTCAAAATGGATATTTCCGTTGAAATCTGAAAACCGAAAATTTTCGCGAATACAATACTTCCTTTACTTCGTACAAGGAAGTAAAAATACAATCAGCTAATCTGCCATATTTATAGATGATCATGGCATAGGTACCTATAAATACATGAAGGAGACCCCTAATCTTCAATAGAACTAAATTCTTTGACTAGATCTCATATCCATCTCCTCTTTTGCTTTATCCTGCTATCTTAGAATATCTTTTATTACGATATTCTGTACCTGTGAATATAATTTTTCTTGATACCGTTTGTAGTTCCCATGAATGTGGTCCGTGACAGTTGCTATGCGTAAGTCAATGCGCAAGGTTTTGTGATAAACTTAAGATGAAGTCCGTTCGTTTCAGTAAATAAGAGCACACCTTAAGCTTCTGTAGGTTATTCAGAACGTCTTTATACTATCGAATTTTTCAGGCGGAAATCTGGAGTTTTAATTTGGACCATAAGTCGATCTTCTGTCAAAAGTAATTTCCAGGTAGATGACTGCGTTCATCAGTGGTAATAGCCAATTAGTTCTTTGCAAATGGTTAGTTGTTGTCTGTATAAAAAGAGTAGCAGTTTCGATGTTGTAAAGGAAATGTAATATGTTTTGACGACCTGATAAAGCTTCAATTTCCATTGTTTGCACTACCTTTGTTCATTGTTTGAGTTGTTTTTTTAATGTAAAAGTGTCTTTTGCTTCTTTTGATTATTGAGGTATTTTCGACATAGATCGCGAATCTTGTATTGTTTGTAACTAACAACATTAATTAATTAATTAAACTATAAATCGGGGTATAAATTTTTAGAAAGTTTGCCATATTATAATTGTGAATCAATCCTTTTGACTTTTCAATACCATTTTGTTATTCAAGCAGAGAATACTGACAGTTTCACGTTCCTACATATATATTGATCGTCAATCTAATAAAAAATATAATTTTGTTGATAGTTTTATGGAAAATGACCATATTCCTTATGGTCAATCTGACCTTTTTTATTCTCTAATACCTGCTTCCATGAAATTGGGTTGAATATTTTAAGAATCGCAAACCTATTGGCCCGCCTCTCGAATTCACTGCATGGACCATATTCGAATCATGCTGAACATTTTAAACGCTATGACTGTCACGTAATCATTTCAAAATGGCGTTAACGACAATAGTTAGGCAGTTAACTTGTTTCCTTCAACTTCAATTCGACTGGGGGGACAACTTGGCTCTGCCACTCGGCAACAACGTTTGTGTCAAACATTTTATCTGTCTCGTTTCTGTCTCTCTATAAATCTCCTGTGTTAAATATTAATTGGGAAAAGTTTGCCTCTACTGGGAGCCTAATTTTCGTTGTCAAATAATTGAATTGCAAAACTCGGGATGGTTCAACGTCGCATTCATTGTCAGCAATTATATATGTTAATATATATGTGTTATTCTATAGAAAACAACTATTATCTCTCTTCTGTGCATAATAATTTTCGTAATACATATCGTCCCTACCATGCCATACTATCGATTATGCAAAAATGCGAATCACGATTCACTTTGAAACGTTCTAACGAGGCAGGCATTGTGGTAGTCTTCAATTACTGACCCTCAAGGGTTGACGCTTTGTGCCTTTTGGAGGTTATGAATTCAAGTCTTTGCCACAATGCGTGCCACAATTAGCGCATTTTAAAGTGACGCGTATGAAAATCGCAGCCTTGCAAACATGATAGGGACGATATAGTGACCGTAGCCTAAAAAAAGATAAATGATATTGAAGACATAATTTTTATTTGCAGCAAGATTTCTGGTTTTATCATACTGTTATATAAAAGTGCAGCCTGTTTGTAACCGCTAAACGCGAAAACTATTGAACCAATCAACCAAATTTTAACTACGTCATCTTAATGGCCACCGGAAGGTTCAGCAGTTATCAAATCTACTGATTTTTCATTAAAATGTTATTAACAAAGTGATGGTTAAAAGAAAAGGTGTATAAGCTGAATACCTGTCGTATAGCCATGACAACTTCATATCCATGAAAGCAAGTTAATACAATTTTTTTTTAATCAGTGTGAAATTATTGGGTGTCATTGGCAATTGGGTATCATTATAGCATCGTCACTTATGAGTTTTGTTATTTTTAAATATTTGGGATTGCTAGAAAAAATTTTTTTTAGTGAAAACGTTATTTTGTTAATTAAATCAGAGGGTAAGAAAAAAAAATTGTGTGGAAACGTGAAACTTATTTGAGTAAATGTAATTTATTCAGAAGTCGTATGAATTTATTATTTCTCTTGATATATATTCAAATAATTGCATAAAGGCCAATGCGGATTGACTTTGGGGAATCCATCTTTTTCTCATTTACAATTATATGTTGCATGGTCCAGTGCAGGAAAACCAAGGGATATATTTTTATATGTGCCCGATAGAATCGCCCAAAAGGTCATATATCCAAGAGAATATTGCAATGAAAATGATTAATGAAACAATAATCCAAAACATAAAAATAAAAATTTATTTTTAAATATCTGATTTGAACTAAATATAATAATTTATATCAGTATTTCTATTGTCTTCGTCGAACCTTTAAATATTTCACTTATTAATTTATATGCTTCGCTATTGCTAGATTCGGGGAAGTATATATATACTCAGCGAATCACATACATTTTTACATATGTACACCTGTAATTCAATAAAAGAGGTTTTCAAACTTTTAGGTAAATGAAATGTATGAGATATGACTCACTTATACCATTTTCTTTTGATATTTAAATAATTAATAATTTATTTTTAAAGATTTTGAATCAAACCCTTGAATCAAGCTAATAACTTTAAATAACTATATAGTCAACATTTCGCCAATTTAGGCATCACCAGGAATGAAAAACATAAAATATAAATGCAGACCGGAGATAGCACATTCCACAACAGTCCGAAAAATGATTAACATTGCAATCATCATCGATTTAAACATTAAATAGTTTTTGAATCAGTTAATGCTCTCAATAAAATCATAAAATTATCTTATGTCTTTTTTTAATCGCATTAGATACCTTATATTATCTTCATAAGTGATAAAAAGTATTTTTTTTGTCGCTTCGTAATTTGTATAAAACTACATTTCGTTTCACAACAAGGTTTTCAATAAATATTAACGTGAGGGGAAAGAAAATGAATTAGTTTTTATATATTGAAGTTAGTGAAAAGCACAACTGGTTATTACTATTGCCATTATCTAGAAGTAAAGTGCTGTAATTAAAACTTTCCACCATTGTCAAAGTATAACGCAGTTTATATCTCTTCATAAACTTTTAGAAATTTTACACCAACAAAAAATCGAAGAGTTTAAATATCTGATCCGATATTTAGACAAATTCATAGAGTAAAAGTAAACAAAAAATACCTAAATTAAAAATTCAATTATTCTATGTTGTTCTTCTTCTTTTTTTTTTGTTTGTAAAAGACCAATCTAAAAATAATTAAGTCCCCGAAAAATATAGATTTTTAGGAAACTGACAGAGGATAGATGGACATGGGCATTATAAAGATGTTGAGAGAGGATTCGGGCCTGAATTAGACCATGCCTGACTAATTGGCACTACTCGGGGACTAACAAATGAAAACCAGGCACCACATTAATAAGGGGGGCATTTGGCCCCATCGGACCCCCTCCATTTGTCTACCGCTCTGTTCGTTCCTCTCTGCAAGAACCAAATGGCGTAGTACGTCGTATCTTTATAAATGACAAAGCAGTTCATTTTAATGTTCTCTTTGCTATAATGTAAAAAAATTTCCATTTCAGGCGTGAATATCACAAATCCGAAATACGTTTTATTTAAATATCAAAATGGCAATGCCATCTCATTAGTATAAACATATATATTTAAAAAACATATTATACATTTTTTAAATAAATAAAATAATCTTTTTACTTGGGTGATTTCCCAATATTAATAATGACCCAATAATATGGAATTTAGCTGATGCAATGATTAAGAAAAATACCAAATAAAAAATATATTAACTTACTACAATGTGGACTTATTTCTGATTGAATAAAATTTATTTTTCTCAACCAAAGTTAAATTTTCAAAAACATAATTATTAAGTAACTAAGAATATTAATAAGTAAAACATAAATTAACAAATCAATGAATCTTATTTTTCTTCTGTTTCTCTCCCTTATATGAGTCTATCTGATTGAATATTAAAGAGGCGAATTTGGAGAGGTGCATTTAAAAATGGAAATAGTTGAAAAGTAGCTTAATGAGATTGGGAGAGAGTTCCTGTTGTAGGAGTCAGGAGCCAAGTAGAACAAATATTGAGTTCATTAAATGAATATTGTGGCTTAAAATATCTAACTATGGTGTTATAATATGTGCATATTATATATATTATTGCATCCGTGTATAATACATTAATACTGATTAGCCAGTACACAAGAAATCAATTAAGCATAAATAGCTTTATAATAATTATTAGAGAAGAGTTAGCGAGTATTCCTCTAAGGGTCATGAGGTGATACTTTTAAACGTCTTGAGATCATATTCACCACTAGTAATAGTTACAGTTACAATTCAATGGAACTGATGCCTTTTCTGAATCTAAAAACTTCCGAAGGCCAACAGTTTTTTCTTATATAAAACCATTGTTACGGACACTGACATCTATGATTTCACTGATACATAAAATAGATTATAAAAAAACAAAAGAAAAGATGAACGAAATATTGTCAGTTTGGAAAGACCTGTCCAACACTGGTGGATCAGGAAAAATAAAGAACTCCGATTGCTCTAAAATGGTTCAGAGTTGGTTTCTTTCATATAACTTGAGTGGCTACGATCGTTTCTACTGGCCCTAGAAAATATCCGATTTTTTTTTTAAACAACTTACATTATGATTTAATTTTTGAGAAATTTCAAGCGCCTACACTGTACAAGTAGAACGGAAGAAATATATAATCCTGTTACAGCACCAACCATTACCTTAATCAATACCAAACAAATTAAAATTGTAAATAAGTTTAAATATCTTGGTGAAATTATAACTTGGAACTCAAATGAAAAATCATCAATAGAAAGCAGAACATTTAAGTTACAAAAAAGCACAACGAATTACATGGCCAACATACAAGAAAAAATCTCTTTCGATAACTGCTAAACTTCAGCATTACTGTTCCGTTATTAAACCGGAAGTGACTTAAGCTTGTGAAACACTATTTAAATTTAACACCAAAGTTGGCAGTTTTTTGATTTTTTTTTTCTATTTTCAAAAAAAAAAATAGAAAATAACTCTTTTTTGGGGTGGGAAATCCAAATCTGATCTCGGTTATTGAGAAACTAACGTTTCCTCTTTAACAATCACTATTCTGAGGGCGTTGTTGATGTTTTTTGTATTCTTACCAAGCGTAATACTTGGCAATTTTGATGCCTTATTTTGTTTATTATTTCGCTTAGCATTGAAGACATTTTGGTACTAAACCCAGTCTTCTACCTTCATTAGAACTAGATATATAAAATCAAATGTGTTTTGCAATTGCAAACTTATAACCGATTTTTTTCCGAGGCTCCTGGGGCGCGTTGGCCCCTAATATTTTATATGATCAAATATTTTAAGACCTCGATTCACACAAAAAAGTTTCATCAAAATCTCCTTGTGGGATGATTCTAAAAAGTGGGATCCTCTCCTTGTTAGTAGAAATCTTGTTTTTAAGTGCAAACCTTATTTCCTTTTCATCAAGAAGCAGGCTTTGTCTAGCTGAATGACATTTCTTTGAAATAGATTTATTAATATGTTTTGATTAAATATAGTAACAGTGTTTCTTATCGGCGTTACAAATATTCTATATGTACAAATATATAAAACAAACAGCCTTTCATACTAGAGAAGTGCTTTCAGCACCACTTTTTGACTTATTATGAAGTTTTTTGTACAGATGCTTAAAATTTATCAATAATAAATTTCTAAAATAAATATTTTCCAATCACTACTTGTAAAATATTTGGGGTGTGCAATATCTATTTGAACGGCTGATTTTTTTATTAAGTTTCTGATTTTCTGAAAAAAAAAAAAAACAAGTTGCTAAATTTAACCGGGGTTAATTGAAATAGTTAATTTTTAACTATTCAACAAAATCTTTAGAAACGTTGCATTTAAAAATTCACATTCAAAAGATAAATATTTTATCATACTTTGATTTTTGAATGCTAATAATGGGAAGACCAAATTATACATTTGTTAACTCCAATTATAAAATTAGAGATAAAGCGCATTTAAGAAGGAAAGGGAAATAAATAATAATCGAGGGAGAGAAACATAAAACCTGCACCAGTTTGCCAGAACACGCTGAATCTATGGAGAAGATGTTTTGTAGAAATATGAGGAGACATTTTTTGAAAGTTACAACGCTTGCATATCTTCGGAGGTATCATTTTTGAAGAAAAGCTCCAGACCAAGGATATGAGGCAGAATGTAGTTATGAAACCCTTTGCTGTGATATATTTAACTGTGCTGTTCCTCATATTTAAAGTGCCGGACCCTTGCATGCTCTGTCACCCCTGTCTGATGGCTGCAGTGTTTAATCCAAGGGATAAAGTGGTGGCCTCTGTCAGAGCTGTGCTGATAGAAATAAGAATTGTAGAAATTCAATATTGATGGTTGAAAATAAAATTTCAATGTAAAACATAATAATTAGGGATTGACAAATTATTTACCATTTTATAAATTTGTTTTATTGAAAACTAGTTTTGAATGTTATACATTCATCCTCAGTTCTAAACAAATTCAAAAATAAGCAATTCAAAATATAGTTGGTATTATTATACATATTAAATTATATAAATCAGTATTATAAAACATATAAATGACCAAATAAATATATCCAATAGTCCAATCTTATATATTCCCATCTATAACAGAAAAAACAATTACTCACCGGCATTACTGGGAAAACCCTGACCCTTAAACAGTTTACCTAAAACATCCTGCCTATCTCTCGTCCATTGTTAGTACAATGCGAGAAGAAACCAGTCAAACTTTTCTGTTTGATATAATCCATTTAAACCTTGGTGAGTACCAACATGTATTTGATTTCTTGTCTTAATTAAATTCATAATTCATATATGTTTTATAATACTGATTTATATAATTGAATATGTATAATAATACCAACTATATTTTGAATTGCTTATTTTTGAATTTGTTTAGAACTGAGGATGAATGTATAACAAGCTCGCAAAGTATGGCAGACTGACCGACTTCCATCTGACAAACGGACTTTTAATAGACTTAACAATGAACTCAAACGACAGATCCAAAGTTTCAAAAGCACAATTTACGACAATTACGTCAGAAATCTTGCGACTGACGATGGGAGCTTATGGAGGCACATCAAGAAAATTGTTAAACATCGTGTGGTGTCGGCACCTCTCCGTAATGAGGATGGTTCCTGGGCCAAGTCAGACATTGAAAAATCTGAGTTATTTGCGAATCATCTTTCTTCTGTCTTTACACCACATACTGACTTCACGAATTCTGAACACGAAAGACTTGTACAAAAAACTTTAGACATTCCACTACAACTAGCATCACCTCCTCCTTGCTTTACACCGACACAAGTTGCCGAGCAAATTAGACAGTTACCTAAGAAGAAAGCCCCTGGTCATGACCTGATAAATGCTCAAGTGCTCCAGAAAATGCCCAGGAAGGCTCTAGTGTATCTAACCTCTATTTACAATGCAATACTCAGAACGACTAAATTCCCTCTACAATGGAAATATTCACACATTACCATGATTCATAAACCAAACAAAGACACAGCTACTCCATCATCATACAGACCTATCAGTCTGCTCCCGATTTGTTCAAAAATTTTTGAGAAATTACTCTACAAAAGACTTCTTGACATACTGACGAACAATAACATAATACCTGACCATCAATTTGGATTCCGATCCCAACATTCAACCATTCAACAATTACACAGGGTGACGGACTACATATCGACGGCACTAGAGCAAAAATTATATGCAACAGGAGTATTTCTGGACGTCGCTCAGGCGTTCGATAGAGTCTGGCATCAGGGGCTTCTCTTCAAACTTAAGACGATACTTCCTCCTACCTATTATCTTATTCTTCAATCCTTTCTTTCTGAAAGATTTTTCTCTGTCTGCCAAGGCTCAGAACTGTCTGCCATTCGACCGGCCTTAGCAGGAGTACCTCAGGGATCAGTACTAGCTCCGCTGCTCTACATCATATATACACATGATATTCCAAACAGCACCGAAACTCTGATAGCGACGTATGCAGACGATACAACGATTCTAACAAAACATCAAAATCCAGCACACGCCTCACAGACTTTACAACATCACCTAACAAAACTTCAGGATTGGTGCAAACTTTGGAAAATTAGACTTAATCAAGACAAATCTCAACATATCACTTTTACTCTTCGACAAGAAACCTGTCCTCCAATATATCTGGACAATGTAGCAATTCCGCAGACAGACAAAATTCGATACCTTGGCCTGACATTTGACAGAAGAATGACATGGGGCCCACACATCAAGAATAAACAAAAAACGCTAAACCAAAGACTTAAACTGTTATATTCACTTCTTTCAAAACGTTCAAAATTGAAACTTAGACATAAATTGAACACTTACACTTACTCAAGCCCATCTGGACCTACGCTTCACAGATATACGGGACAGCCAAAAAAACACACGTACAAAAACTCCAAATTTTTCAGTCAAAAACTTTTAGGACTATCACCAAAGCCCCTTGGTACATCAGCAACTTTACGTTACATACAGACCTCAATATGCCTACAGTTAACGAACACATACGGACCCACTACAAACGATTTCACGATAACTTACACGGACATCCTAACACACTCATACAAGATATGGCGACAACCAACATGCCTGACAACACCCGCAGAAGGCTGAAGAGGAGCTGGATGAGGGATCTCCTAGACTAACTATATACGATTAAACGACAGGAAGAGGTGCCGCTGGGTACTACTCTTTCTCATGCCTTTCATGCCACGTTGACATGTACATAGCCAGCACATTCACTGGTTGTCTAATAGACAGGTGTGAATTTAAAAATAAAGTTAAAAAAAAAAAATAAATAAAACAAATTTATAGAAGTGGCAAATAATTTATCAATCCCTAATTAGATTGATCCTTCTATACCATCATGCGGATTTCAACTAAAACATAATAGTTCTTAGGATTTCGTTACAATATCTTCTGCTATCCTATAAGATGCTTGATATGATTTAACCGGATAGATATACATCAATTACATGTTAACCTATCCCGTATGACTTTAGATTAGAGACGGCTTGAATAAAGTTGATTCAATTGTCTGCTTCGGGAAAATCGCTTTTTTCAAGTATCATATCTGAACCGCTCGATTTTAGGAAAGAGCTTTTCTTTTTCATGAGTTACACTTTGTGGTTTCATGAACAAATCATTAAACTCAATTTTTAAGAATGAAATAAAAATAAAACTAAGATAAAGTACTGGATGTGGGGACAGAGGAACTTGTCTCATTTTTTTTTTTTTTATCATTCAAACCAGTATTTTTACTCTCTTGGAAAGCAGATCTATAGTACATGGTGTTCAGCAACCTTGAATTCCTTCAAGACCGGGGATTCTCCTTGAATTTTTCGCATCGGGAAAAAATCGGGAGTTATGCTTGAAAAACGGCCAGTCATCGGGAATTTTTAGTCTAATAATTCTGTTTTTCCATTAGTATTTGGCTACAAATATATAAAATGTTGAGAAGGGTTAATGCAGTCGTTAACCGTACCATATCTATTTCCAAGAAAATTAGAAAAAGCTTTCTTCGTCTATCAATCCGTCTGTCTCAAACACGTTCTCGTTCTATTTTCTGTTTCAAGTTATACGGTTGGTTCTAGTTCGTGAACTAGAGTTGTTATGGAATGGTAAAATAAGATATTAGCTACAACCGTTCCAGCTCCACCATTGCAGTAAGTTCTCTTAAGCGCTCCTGCTCCAAACAACTCCAAGTTTCAATTATAACCGATTTACATTCGTCTTCTTATAAGAAGTTCGCCGGTTCGCCACTTGCCCTTGAGGCTGAGGGCGAAGTGACAGGGGTAAGCGGTTGCCATCATTCATTTTTTTGCCATAATTATGAGTATGAGTAATATTATTACTTATATAGACGATGTTTTGAATCTTGAAAAATACGCAAAACAAACAAAATAAAATGAAAAATATTCTCATGAAATTATAAATATATATAATAATATTAGTCATATTTAATTTTATTAACAGTGAAACCTCTCCTAACGGGCCTCTCTTTCCAACGGACGCACCTTTCTTTGGGCAATTTTCAATTGTCCCGGCCTGTATTATATTCATGGGCTCATTTTATAATTTTTCTTTTGTTAATTTGTTCAAATTATAACATAGGCCAACAAAAAAATTTTTTTTGAAAACTTTTTTAACTTTAATAGTTCATCTTTATTGGTTTTTATGTGCTGAATCTAAATATGGCCTTAGTTTTATTGTATCACCCATAGTTTTCCGTAGGTTTCAGGTTCATCAAACATCCTAACTTTTTAAAGTTCTGTAACATGTTAGTTACAATAGAAACATACTCTGGGTCTTTTTCATTTCTCGAGAACTTTGTAACGACTTGCTTGAATGATACCCATGTTTCTTTCTCATATAAGGTCATTGTGGATTCAAAGTTAACATCAAACATCATTTTTCTAATGTCAGGTCCTGCAAAGACGCCTTCTTTTAGTTTAGTTTCTGAAAGGCGTGGAAACTTTTGGCAGAGATACTTGAAGCATGGTCCATCTTTAGGCAAAGCCTTTATAAATTGTTTCTTGAGGCCTAACTTAAGGCCTAATTGTTTCATGAGGCCTAAGACGGAAAGCTGTTCAATTCTTTAAAAATCGCTTAATAAATTTAACTATAAAATGTGAAGAAACTGTGGATGATACAGCTTTTTTAATATCATATTTGGATTCAGCACCCTAAAAACTATAGGAATAAGATATTTTCAGTACAAAAGTTTTTTCATCGTTGGCCTTTGTAATTAATCAATCCCTCCATCTGATACTTAATTTTAAAATACGTTTCCATGGTTATATGGAATTATATACAATAAATTATAAGAAGAGAAAATATATATTTTGTTTTGTTATGTAAAATAAGTCTTTGAATAAAATTGTGGTGAAATTTATTTCAACAAGCGAAAATTATTTATTTACAGTTTAAATTATTGTTTATATGCTGTATTTTCGAATTGTTTTTATTTTTTGTGATGCGATGAGTTCGCAGTGTAAGAAATAAGATAGCAATTTTTCATTATCTAAAAGAGATACAATCTTTATAACTATTCCAATTCATTCTCAAGTCCTCATTGTCATTTTATCAGGAGAAAAACAAATACTACATTTTTGTTTTAAATTTAATCCAATAAATTGACGAAAAGCGCCTTGAATTTCACTGTTCACATGCTCAAATTTTTTCATGCCTCATCGCTCGCTGGCCACCCTGTAATAGACAATAGAATTTTTCAATACAATTATTCAAATTAGATATTATTCGATTAAATTAATTTTTGTAAATTTTACATGTATTTTTTGAAACATGTCTTAAGCTAGACAATAATAAAAATTATAACTACTTCTTTTCTTTGCATTAAATTGAAAATTAAAATACATCATAAAGATCAGAAAATAATATCATAACTATACATACTTTATTAATATTACAAAGTATTTTAATGAAAATTAGTTACAAATTCTATGTAGTACATATAAAATTTAATTCAATTTAGGGCATTCGATAAATTCAAATTGTTAACAATTCAGTAAATTATTTTAATTAAATAGAATTGAAACATGTTTGCATGTTTGATAACAGTAAAAAAAAAAATTAATAAAAAAGAATATTTTTTTCAAAATTAATTATAAATATATTTTTGCAAATGAGGTATGCAAGGTTAAAATTAAGAATTCCTTTAAGCAGTACCAGTTAGTAGTTTTGTTAATTTTTTAAGACTTTGTTTGAATTTCGATTTAATGGAAATGTAAGTTTAGTTTCCCAGCAGATATTTTTATTTAAGATTTGAAAGGATCTAATCTAAGGCTGATATTTTCGTTTGAACTCGTCGAGGTGAGTCGGCTATTATCAAAACTTTATCTAAAAACCATTGGACTCTCAGTATTGGTTACCTTGCATGGTTACCTGAACCTCTTTGGGCTGATAGTGGGGATGATAGTGGCAATCGGAAAATAAAAATATCTTAAATGAGTCGAGCAGTTAATTACCCGACAATGTCTTGAGTAATGTAACTCTTTGCTTTAATGGATCTGCGATTCATTGTGGCTTAGACGATTCAGACAGCGACCGTTCTTATTCCGCTGGCAACGTTACCAAGAACACGACTTCCTATTTTAAGCATTTCCTGTAGGTATTGCCCGGCGAAGTGTGTGCTCAGTGCTATGTGACGATGTAGAAGCGTTCGTGGTCTTGGTATGAACCGGTTCGTTGGAGTGTAAATAACGTGAGCATTCGACAACCTGTTGGTGTTTGTACAATCAGTTCCGCTCCTCGCCCCCCATACGGAACATAGTATTAGCTATCACTGGCCATATCTGACTTGATCATATTGATTTCAATTCGACCTAAATAGAGATGGAGTGAATGAAAAAAACTTCTTTACTATTCAATTGAAACGAAATATATCTTTCGAGAATTTGATAGTGCAAACGAAGTAAGTAAACATTGTCTATTTTGCGTCATCAATTTTATTTATTATTAATTAAAGTGAGAAAAAACTATAAAAAGCCCGACAATTATTACTGTTATTGGAAAATTCCTAAATAAAGCTGGAGGATTCGTGTCAGTATCCAATTTATGGAACGTAAGCGCTAAAAAATGGAATACTTCTTATCAACTTACCTGCACAAATAGTCCCCTATACTTCTCTGCGCTGATCTCACTTATGGTTATTTGTTGTAAGAATTAAAATTGTATTAATTTTTTGAATAAGAATATAACTTCGAAGTGATTGTAAGATTATTGAATGCAACCAAATACAGCATTGATGGGTTTCGGGCAATTTAAAGAGAGGGGAACTGTTGGAATAGAAGAATTTTTGAAGCTATGCACAGATTTGGTTTTTGCCGTAAAAATTACAATGACAGCAAAAATATGAATAATTTTTATGATCAAATTTGAATCATTTTTATTCTAAAACTTCATGAGTTTTAGATAAAACTGATTTATTTATTCTAGATAGCCTTTTTAAATTATTTAAGTAGCGTGTTGTTGTGTTTTACCCATTATTCAGGGTGGGCCAAAGATAACTGACACATTTTGAAGGGTTACAAAAAACACACCATTGTTTATAGAAAAAAAGGTTTAATTTTCAATAAGTATATTGAAAATAGTTTTATTTCAGTGGGTTTTAGAAATAACATCTTCCAAATGTCGGCGTTATTGATGCTCCTGAAAATTTACCATCACTTTTTTTGTCATTTATGGTAGAATGACATTGATTTCTTCTCTGATCTTTTCTTTTAAATCGTCTAGAGAACGAGGTCAGCGCTTAAACACCTTATTTTTGAGATATCCGCCAGAGAAGCTAATCTAGTAACCACGCCTGCCCAGATTAACACACCCCTCAAAGAGGTATTTCTATCATAGAACATTTCAGTAAAAACTCCCAAGTGATACGTGGAAGAACACTTTTTCTGCGTCGACTTCATCCAACTTGGGATAATCCTCAACATATGCTTGTAACGGTCGGAGTTCACGGTTATCGTTCCACCTCCACTCTCTCCTCAAAAATAACACTGAAATCAACAAAAGTCACCCACATTGCCCTCTCGAAATGTATTTGTTATTCTACCAGAAATGACTGGAAGGGTGATGGAAATTTTCCAGGAATTTCGGCAATTTATAGTCGATAGCGGCCTACATTCGGAAGATGTAATTTTTAAGATCAACTGAAATAATAATATTTTCAATATACTTTTTAAAAATAAATTCAGTTTATTTCTAGATACATTAGTTTGTTTTTTTCACAGCCCTTCAAAATGCGTCAGTTATGTCTATCCCGCCCCACCCTGTAAAACAGATATCACCAATCGGCTGTTCAAATGTAACTTTTCTCACCTGTATTACCTCCTTTTTCCTTTATTATGTGTCAATCCGCTTTTGATTGGCTCATTATCTTTATTTGATTAGTCTTTTTTTAAATTATTGTTGTGAGATATGAAAGGGTTTGAAATTTTGGAATTTTCCTAAATTATCCTGACTTTATTTATTATATTTTAGAGTATCACGTTAAGGATGAGAATCCGGCCTTATGTGTGGTCCTTTTCTGATATTCGTTTAGCAGTGTTAGGTATTATAAGATATTTTTATAATACAGATTAATATCCAGCCCGCAACTGCCGAGGATGTTGGCGTGAGGATCCCAGAGTGAACGGTCCGTAACGGTTTGGGTTTGATTCCTATCTGGGGCAGTTAATATTTATTTCACAGCGGTACCGAAGATATCGTATTTCTCATTGAAAGCAACAGGACGGAGCGCTTTGATATAAAAATTATTATTGTCCGCAACCTTTCTTAGGTATTGCACTTTAAGAAAGTTGCTGTATTGTAGCTCAATATTTTATTTCATTCTGATCTCCCCTCTTTCATATTATTCATTGCTGCTAGATGTTCTCTCCATCTTTAAAAATCTTTTATATCAAGCTATCCATCCCTTAAGTCTTTCTTAGTTTGAGTTCACTCTTGCAATTTGTTAATCTAGTATCGACATATTATGGGTATAAGTCTATTGGACGATCCTTATGATGGATGGTTCCTTCTGAAATATTTAATCGTATAATTAAAAAATGAGGAAATGACTAAATTTCATGGCTTTTGGCAAATGGAGCTCAATATAAGTAAGGAAGAATATTTTTTTCAGTGAAATTCCTTATTCCAAATATATTTATTTGTGGTTAGGCATAAAAGTTACAGAAATTGATCGAAAGATTTATACTTCAGTTTTACAATTTTGAAAAATTTATTTATTTATCGAAATATTGTTTGTGAAAATTAGTGGTATTTCAATGTGAGTTGGTATTGTACTTCTGAAGTACTAACTAGGCGACTTCGAAATTCTCAACTTGCTCTACTGCCTGGGGAAAACTCGCAAAGCAGCTCTTAGAATCCGCCCCTTAAATTTCTTTGCACCCCTCTCCCTAACTTCTTTACGGCCTATTTAGGTCCAAAACCCAACTTTTTATTGTTTAAAAGCATAGCTGGATATAACAGTGATGCTCGCGCAAAGTAGAATAATAATATGTTCATAAGTACTTATAATAATAACATTATAAGATGAGCTTTTAAGAACTTGTATAGCATGGTAATAACTGTACGAGAAAAGTAGCTCTCCAAAGGTAGGCTATATAATTTTCAACAGAAAGCATTAGTTAAAACGGACCGTGTAGGTATTCCAGCTCTAAAACGAATGTATTATAATCACAAGGTAATTGTTTACAGTTTTTATTTTTTAGGGTAGTCTAATTTTGCATGATATTTAAGTACTACGTACCATAAACTTTAAATATATATATATATATATATATATATATATATATATATATATATATATATATATATATATATATATATATATAGATAGATAGATAGATAGATAGATAAAAGAACTTTATTCTGGGACTAGGTCCCTTAAGAATAACATGAAGGAACCAATAAAACAGTAACATTATCTGGTCATAAGACTATAGAATATAGAAAAATTAATTTTTACAATATCTTCTGTAAAATAAATAAGCAAATAAATAGGTTTTTTATCGAAAAAATATAATTGATTTGAGCAAAACAAAAAAAAAGAGAAAAAACAAGAAAAAAGTAAAAAACAAAACAAAAAAAAACAAAAGAGAAAATGAAAAATACAAAAATAATGAATGGATTAGCAAAGTTTGTACATTATCCAAATCTATTATCCACTTCTGATCCAGATGTTATTCCTAAACTGAAATTTCGCAATTAGAGAGCATCATTTTGGAGAGAAAGAAGGTGTTGAAAAAGGAGGGATTTGAATGAGGATAGAGAAGAAGCATGTCGGATATTAGAAGGAAAGGAATTCCAAAGGGTAGAGGAGCGGGCGAGGAAGGAGCGTTCGAATGTTTTGGTTCTGTGGGAGGGAGTATGGAGGTCAGAAAGGCGAGATCTTGTTTCCAGTGCGTGGACCGAGGATTTGAATTATAGGAGGCTGTAGATGTAGGAAGGATGTTGGGTGGTGATGGTTTGGTATAGAAAAGATCCGAGGAAATATTGTCTACGGTTGCAGGGGAAGAGCCACTCCAACTCGCCGTATAGGTGGGACACATGGGCCCGTCTCGAGGTGCCGAAGACAAATCTTAAAAAGCAGTTCATGATCCGCTTCAATCTGTCCTCGAGAACATTCGAGAGGTCCCCGTATACCACACATCCGTAGTCAAAGTGGGGAAAGATAATAGAGGACACAAGGAGTTTGCGGGTAGGTTGTGGGAGAAGAAGACGAGAACGATGGAATAATTTAAGGGTACTTATTGACCGTCGGGAAATTTGGACAATGTGGGGTTTCCAGGAAAGGGTTTGGTCGATAGTAATACCCAAGTTTTTGATTGAGGAGCTGAACGTGAAGGGGTGATCATTTAGGATTAAAGTAGGAAAGGTGTCATTGGATCTGAGGAGGGAATTGGAACCTATGACAATGGTCTGAGTTTTCATAGCGTTTAAACTTAATCTGTTCAGGTTTGCCCAGGCACTGATTCTATCTAGGTCTTCCTGGATACTGGCAAACGCTACTAATAGCTCAGAAGGAGGAAAGGATAAATAGATTTGGAAGTCGTCGGCGTATAAGTGGTGGGAACAGTGGTGGATTGAATTAGGAAGATCATTTATATAGGTATTGAAAAGCAGTGGGGAAATACTCGAACCTTGGGCTACTCCTGAGGACAAGGTAAGAAAGGAAGATAGGGGTTTATTAGGAATGGTAACTGCTTGAGTCCGATCGGAAAGGAAAGATTTGAACCATTGGATAGAGCTGTTGGAAAAGGATAGTGATTTTAATTTGGTAAAAAGGATAGAATGGTCCAGGGAATCAAAAGCTTTAGAAAGGTCAAGGAGTATTAATACAGTTAATTTTTTTCGGTCCATAGCAGTATGTATGTCAGTTGTGATTTTGACTAGAGCGGATTGTGTGGAGAAACTGGGACGGAAGCCGGATTGGAGAGGATCAAGTAGTTTTGACTTTTCAAGGAAGTTTGATATTTGTGATTGGACTATTCTTTCTAGAGGTTTGGAAAGGTTAGAGAGGATGGAGATTGGGCGATAGTCTTTAGGAGATATAGGATTGAAGATTTTGTTAATAGGATGGACTAAGGCTTTTTTCCACGAGGTAGGAAATACTGAGTTCTGGAGGGAGAAATTATAAATGAAGAGAAGAACTGGAAGGATTTCGGGGAGACATAATTTTAACAATTTAACGGGTATTCCATCAGGCCCAGTGGAATTGGTATGAGATTTCATTATGGATGAAATAAGATCGCTAGGGGAGATGTAGGAAAAATAAAAATTATCAGAGTTGAATGATGGAACTAAGGAAAAGCAGGAAGGAGGAGTTGGAGGAGTGTTAGAGGAGGCTGATAAAAAGTATGAATTTAATTCATCGGGTGAAACTGGGAAGACTGGTGAGGGAGAGGATTTACAAAGGGAGAGTTTGCGAAGGAGTTGCCATTTTGATTTAGCATTGGGAGCAGAGGAGAGGGCTTCATGATAGTGATTGGATTTCGCTCTCCTAACAGTTGCCTGTGTCAAATTGCGGAGTACCCTAAACGCTTGGTAGTCGTCTGCTAGCCTAGTGCGTCTAAAGCGTCTACGGGCTGCCTCACGCCTTCTTTGCATATCTTTAATTTGTTGACACATCCAAGGAGCAGGCGGCTGACGGAAAGTAGAGGTTTTGAGTGGGGCATGGGTATCAAGGATGTGGATGAGATTAGAGGTGAGGGTATCGACCATGGAATCAATGAAAGAACAGGAATATATTTCATTCCACTGCAGCGTTTCAAGATCAGGTAAAATATTTTCATGTGTGAGGGCGTCATTACGTTCTGAATCGATGACATGCAGATCCAACCAGGTGTCGGACCGGCAAGTGTGATGGGTGGGAGAAAATGGGACGATGAAGAGATGGAGGGAGAAAAAGAGATTTTCAAGGTAGAGTCTGTCGTTGGAATCAGATAGGAGATTGGTATTAAAATCACCGGAAATTATTATATTGTTGTAGAGAGGAACATAATTGTAGAGATTGTAGATTGTAGAGAGTTGATTCAAAGGATGAGTCGAAAGGAACCAGAGGAGGGCGATATACCACAGTGTGTAGGAGAGGATGTGCATTGGAGGAAATTTCAACGACAAGGAATTCAATATGAGGATGCTCGGATTGGGATGAGGTATCTAGGATTCGGAATTTCAGGCTGTTATGAACATAAAGACCGACACCTCCACCAGTCCGGCCCATCCGGTCATGGCGGATAAAGGAATAATTAGGAAGGGAAACAGAAGAGGAAGGAATGTAGGGCTATAGCCATGTTTCGGAGACTGCAATGGTATGGTAAAAGTTATGGGTAAAATACTGCAGAAATTCATCATAATGAGCTGGTAAGGATTGGGAGTTAACGTGACAGGACGTTAGGACACTATATAGTTTGGGGAATTAGACTGTATACAGTATTTAGCGGAAAGATGCGAATAACAACGACGAGCTGTAGAATAAAATCTGAAAAAAAGTGAATAATGAACGTAACAATTAAACAAAGAGATATATAATAAAGAAATACATGAGAAGATAAAAAACGTGCTTCTAATGAAGTAAAAAAAAAATAAAAAATATAGAAAAAATAAATTCGCCACGAAACATAGAACTTGGGGTCCATTGAGAGTTTCCAAATCCGACCGGTGGGTGGACGGGTGCCAAAACGTCAGCAGAACGTATCAAGGTCTTGAGCTTCGTCTATGTAAATTACGGGGTGGCCGTCATCCTTCCGGCAGCGCACTCTTCCGGCCGCAAACCAGACATATTTTAATTTTCCCGCCGCTCTCTTCTGTCGAGCGAGCCAGTACAGGCGTCTATTAGCGGGAGTCATTTCTTCCCCGAGATATATCCGGTGGGCATCGTTCTCTTGCCAGCCAATATCCCGGGTGGAGAAGTCTCTCTTTACTTTTCTCCGCTGCACCAGCACGTCCCGCACCGACTGCCTGACGAAACGGGCAATGACAGGCGGCGGTCGGGGGTCATCTTTTTTCGGCCTTCGGCGCTCTACCATGTCGAGATCCTCTATATTAATCTTGACACCGAGGCCGGCTCCCACGCTGGCAACCAGAGCCGCAGGAGTCTCCCCCGCGCGGATCGGGATGCCCCGTATCTCCACTGACCTGGATAGTAGGCCCTGTTCGGCCTTATTGAGTCTGACTTCCAGTTCACCGACCCTTGATTTCAGAACTTTATTTTCGGAGGTCAGATCTTCCATCAGCTTCGATTGGCCCTCGAGATGGCTTTCTATTTTCGAAAGCCTCTCGTTTAGCTCAAAGCTTAGCTCACCGTATTTTTGAAGCGATGACTTAATGCTTTTGATGTCCTCGTTCACGTGAGCGCTAAGCCGGTTTACTGCCGCGAGTATATCAGCCGCAGACGGTTCAGAGGTTTTCTGTTGTGAATTCCTGGACGGACTAGGCGTTTTTTCTCTTACCGGGCCTGAATTTTTCGCATGGTCGCATTTTTTACAGTACCACGTCTTTTTTTTTAACTTAAGCGCCTCTATTTCTTTATCATTGAGATTACAGCATTTGCCGTGAAAAATTACGCGGCAATTGCTGCAGCTCAGGTTAAATTTGTCCTCTCTCGTTACAGCACTATTACAAATCGAGCACTGCACCATTATGACCGATAAATAATAAACAGTACTCACAATCGTGTGTTTGTCAACAGTGGTGAGCGTCAATGGCCTTAAATCCTCTGTGCCTTTGGGGATTAACTTACTTCCACAGCCCGTAGCACTGCTAAACTCGAACTTTCTTCGGTAATTTCGGCTGAACCGTGAATATTGTAGTGCGTGCCTACTGTAGGTTTGTAATTGATTATGTGGTCCGTGAAGGCGGCAAAAAAAAAATGATAAAATAACTAAAATGAGGTTTTAAAGAAAAAGAATTACAGGTACGAAGTTGACTGGTTGCCGTCTCTGGCCAGACTGATATATTATATATATATATATATATATATATATATATATATATATATATATATATATATATATATATTTATTTATTTTTATTTTTTACAATGATTAAAATAATGTGGCAGAAATCGTTACAAAACATTTTGTAACAACTGCTGCACTAAATATGACGAAAATTCGTGAGGTAAGTTTTTAATAAAATATGAATGGAAAATAATAAAATAAAATAATAATAAAATTAATGGAAGAGTATTTATTATACTTACCAATGCCAACTTAATATGATGGAAAATATCAATTATTATTAAAGACAGTTTTTGTTTTATCGAAATTCATTATTTTATAATACTTTTTAATATATTTGTTTTTTTTTTAAATATTTTTATTTAGCTTTATCTTTTTATTTATTTATTTTTTTTGGTGTGCGAATTTAAAATATTAATATTTGATTAGTTTTTTTTTTTATTTTTGTATTTATATAAAAGCTTTATAATGTTATGAAATTTTAAAGGATCACTGGAAAAGAGAAACATGAGATGGATGAGAATATAGTAGGAGGATTATTAAACAAATGAATAAAAGAACAGATGTAATATAATTTAATGATGTTAATACATTTTAATTAGGTAAATAGCCATAACCAAACAGTAAAAAAATTTCATTTATATTTTGTCTGGTGATAGGTTGTTAAGTATGTAACATAGCAACCGAATGTATTTGGGCAGCACTGCTTATAAATAGAGTATTTCCATAGTATACTCTAAATCGGAAGAATAATAATTGTTATTCAATAAAAGATGCAAAAAAAATATCTTTCATCCTTCATGGATTAATAAAAAAAATTTATATATATAAAAACTCTGTGTATATGAAAATTCTTTGGTTCAGTACAGATTTGGGAAGGCCCATACTGTTTTTAGGCCAATGGTAGTGCAAGAAGATGATTTGGTCGAGATCACATTCAACCGCTAGATTTTCCCCAAATATAGGTACCTTAAGTTATCGAAACTGGGTCGATCCACGGCTGATAACAGAATTATTATCTATCACAGCCGGTCTCGAATCCAAGCCAAGTGCCTTATCACTGAGCTATCCCACCGGGACATAAATTAATTTTTGTAATATTTCTGTCTATATTTATTCATTTGTCGTTCCAAATTTGATTTGCTTCCCTTATCTTTATTTTTTATTATTATTACTAAGAAAATAAAAAAAATCTGAGCAAGGCATTTAGAATTATTTATCAGAAAATCCGCAAAAATCTGAAAAAATACTGGATGAAGGACCTTCTTGACTGAGAGCAGAACTTAATTCTAAGCCATGAGTAGATGCTCGATGTCATTGTCATGCTTTGTTGTTATTGGTGATGCCTCTAACATAATTGTGTTTCAAGCTCATAATTGTAATTTTACGGGCTGTAAATTTTTAACCAGTTTTCTGATCTTGATTTAATTATTTTCTTAGTAAATTTTGATGTAAAATTATCCGAATATAAGATGGTCCTGTTTAGGGAATGGAGTTCCACACTACCTTGACGGCTGTTCAAAGGAGGGAGTGGCGATAAGCAACAAACGTGACGTGACGTCTGTATCGATTTAAGGTATTGAATGCCTGACACATGGAACTCCACGTGCCCTCTAACGTGTTCGCAACACAGAATTTCCGGCTCGAGATTGTGCAAGATATGATATTGCTTCATGTACAGAAACCGTGTCGAGCAACTGCTAGAAATAACTCTTTATTTTAAAAATGTACTATTTCATGAACTGTGTTGTTTATCATGATTTTTTTTAAATTGATCTTACTGAATGGATCTCCCCATGAACATATAATTATACATATAGAAATATATTGACAAATAGAAACACAGTCCATTGGAAAACACAGACGGGTAGACTGATAGAAAAAGAACTTTATTCTAGGACTATGCCCCTTAAGAATAACTCAATTGAACAAATAAAACAAAAAAAATATCTTGCCATAAGACTAAAAAATAAAAATCAATTAATGTTTACAATATTGTCAAAAAGAAACTATAAAGGAACAAACAATATAAATTCTAGCCGCGAAAAATATAATTAATGTGAACATAAAAAAAAAAAAAATAAAATAAAAGAGAGAAAATGAAAAAACAAATATAATTGATTAGCTAAGTTGAAGTTTATTCATTCAAAATCATTATTAACATCTAATCTAGATGTTAATCTTAGATAACAATTTTATAATTAGAGAGCATCTATGTAGAAAAAGAGAAGGTGTTGGAAAAGGAGAGTTTTGAATGAGGATAGTGAAGAATCATGGCGGAATTAAAATTAGAAGGTATGGAATTCCAGATGGTAGTGGAGCGGGCAAGGAAGGAACGTTCGAATGTTTTGGCTATGTTGGAAGGAGTATAGATGTCAGAAAGACGCAATCTTTTTCCCTGTGCGTGGACGGTGGGTTTGAATTGTAGGAGACTGTAGATGTAGGAAGAGTGCTGAATGGTGATAGTTTAGTATAGGAAAGATCTGAGGACATATTGTCTACGGTTGGAGGGGAAGAGCGATTTAAACTCGCCGTAAAAGTGGGACAGATGAGACCGTCCCGAGGAACCGAAGACCAATTTCAAAAAACAATGAAGATCTGTCCTTGAGTATGGGACAGGAAAAATGTATTAACTAAAGAAAATGATAACAATCAATATTAAAAAATTACGTGGATTTGGTATTTTTAGGAGTGACAAGACGGACAGAACTGGTCGTCAATATGGTTCGTGATGTACAATAAATAAAAATGATTTAAAAACTAAAAATTATAAGAAAAAAACCCAATCCTCTAGCATCTCTTAAAATGGATACGGTTAACCAAAACAAAAATCATACATAAATACCTACGAATGATTGTGCCCCTGATTGTTCCGAGAGGAAGGAATATAGTTATATAAATACTGGCGAATGTAATATTGAGAATTTGTTTGTTTCCAAAAAAAAAAAATAAACTAATTATTCTCAAAATATCTAATAAAAAAAATGTACGAAAGATAAGTGAATTATAAGTGACATTAAAGGCTTTAAATTAAGGCTGGTCGTTCACCTCAAAGATGAAAATGCCAATAAAAATTTGTACGAAGGTCCGGAAAAGTTTTGGAAATTCCTTTCCTGTTATTAAAAGAGAATCTATGATAGCATTCTTGGCATATTTTTCAGTTCTCCTCTCGTCTCAAATCCGTTCATTCAAAAACTTCTAAGGATGTTTTACCCTTAAGTATTATACAATGACCTTCACAATTCACGGGTTTATAAATATTTTTTTCCGTTGATTTCCATAATTAGTTTAGCTGTGCAGAATAATATTAATATTATTTATTGCTAATTTATAATAGTTGTGAAACATTACTTGATCATAAATATTATTTACTTTTTTCTTTCGTGTTCATATTTCCCTACTTCAGAGCAGTAGTAGCTTAGCTCCGAAAATTAAATTTTACAGGAGAGATTTCTTTTTTCTTTTTGTTTTGTCGTTTCATGTAATGTATAAACTACACAAATGAGAACATTACTAAAAATTAAAATTTTTTAAGTTACTGAATAATATATTTTAAATATACAAAAATATTACGTTCCCTTACCTATATACGAAGTATATAGTAAAGGGAAGTATAGCGATCGTGAAAATTTTCGAATTCGAGTATTACATTTTAAGGTCCACTGAGTTCAAATGACCAAGTCTCGCAAAATGGTCTGTGTGTGTGTGTGTGTGTATGTGAACAGTCTAGCTCAAAAACGAAAAGTTGCACGATACTGAAATTATGTCTTTAAGGTTCGCACATGCATGTGATGTTCAGCAACATTTTCGTCAAAATCGACTAACCGGAAGTGCCACTTTATATAATCGATATTACACTTTTTTACAATTTCCTCGAAAACGGCTATAACGATTTTTATGAAACTTGCCTAAATTATTCTACATAAAGATCTTTAAATTTTAATTTATGTAGTAAATCACCGAGGAATTGCAGGGAAAAAAGTTATGATGAAAAGAATATTTTATTTGCTCATAGCTTAAAAAGTATGCATTTTATGGTAAATTGTGTATAGAATTGTATTAAAGGTAATTAAATTACCTAAAAAAAATTAAAATAATCATCAAAATCAGACCAGTATTAGCAAAGATACAGCGCATCGGACTAGCCGGAATTAGATATTATGTCAAGGATTTTACACTTTTTTATATTTTTCTCGAAAACGACTCAAACGATTTTGATGAAACTTGTCTAAATCATTCTTCATAAAGGCCTTTAACTTTTCATTTATGTAGTAAATCACCGAAAAAGTGCAGAGAAAAAATTATGATGAAAAGAATATTTTATTTGCGCATAGCTTAAAAAGTATGAATTCTTTGGTAAATTATGTATAGAATTGTATGAAAGGTAATTAAATCATCTAAAAAACAATAAAAGAATCATCAAAATCGGATCAGTATTAGCAAAGATAAAGCGTATTTTATGAGGAGCACAAGACCCTAGATGGATAACCGAGCTTTTCTGAAAGGAGACGGATGCAACCGAACCTTCTCTCACCAATCTGTTATAAACAATATACTCTGTAATAAAGTAGTTTAAGAATACAAAAGCGAAAATTAACTTAATAATTTCTACTTTCATATTATCTAATAGAAAGAAAATATTTCCATGAAAACTAAACCGAAACTTTTAAAATATATTTGCAACTTGACGAAGTTAAAATATATAGGTAGTGTACAGAATTGTTGTACTAAGATTGTTTAAAAAACTGTTTTATTGTACTGAAGTGGTAGAAGATGTGAAGAAGTGAATGCTTCTGTGTTTATTTCAAGCATTGCTTATTTGAACTTTTTTAAATTATATTAAAAAGATAACTATTATAGGACGGTAAGGGAAAGTTGTGTGATGCGCTATGTGATAATAATAATTTTATCTTCAAATACATAAGAATCAAAGGTCAATACTTTGTTAATTTTAATTTTAATGATGAACAGTAAAGTGATAAGCTTAAACCGGAGGGTTAATAATTCGCAAAATCACTAGATTTTGGTCAAAGTTCTTAAGTCATAAAATGGACTGCTTACTGAACGATTTACAAATCTGAAAAATCATTATAAATCCTGTCTAAGTATTTCTTTCTAACTGAATCACTATGTTATCTTAATAGAGACTAATCATCATAATAAAATTCGAACTTTTAATAAATTTTATTTATTTTAAAGGTAACATAGTCCACCTTTTTTTCCACTAACGCCTCTATGATAAAAACTTAAGCTCTTTTGATCAAACACCAGTGGTCTATATATATGATCTTAGGGCCTTGAAGAAATGGTTTTATTATTATTATTTATTTATTTATTTTTTCTTTCGTTGAGGGACGGAAGTGTTTAAATATTGCTTATCATTTGCATGCGTATATTTGTATATTTTAATATTGATAATGATCAATCATTTTTATAATGATTTGAAGTTCTGATATCTGATATTCTATTGAGAGATTGTATAACATGATGTAGTCTTTGAAGATTATATGGATTGTCTGCCCTATATGGTAATGCCTCTAACTGTGATAATGATAGCAATGATAATGCACCGGTTTGTTTTGGCGTAATATAGATTTATTTATAAAGTTATTAATTCGGTGCTATTTTTTTTTTGTTATTTTTTTTTTCTTCTCTCTCAAAATAATTAATGCATCCTCTTCTCCAGTGTTGAAGAAAGGGCTATATTTGTATTTATCGGTGGATTGGCGCGCACACACACACACATATATATATATATATATATATATATATATATATATATATATATATATATATATATTTATATAATAATTAAAGTGTTATTGCACTATTTATTAATATTTTACCATATTTGTATATTTTGTAACTTATCTATATATGTTTATATTTTTAACGTATTCATTTATTTTCTTTAACCTATTTATATACTTTTTAACCCATTTAGATATTATAAGCCTATGTATATATTATTTTTAATTATTCATATATTTTTTTAACCCTTGTATATATTATTTAAACTTATTTATATATTTTAGCCTTTGTATATATGTTTTTTTTAACCTATTTATATATTTTTGAACCATAGACATGGTTTTCAACTTATTTATATATTTTAGCCTATGTATATGTTTTTAAACCTATTTAAATATTTTTAACCCATAAATATAGTTTTAAACATATTTATTTTGCTTTGGCATACTCAGATATTTTTAACTTAGTCATTTATACATGCTATATATACATATATGTTTTATCTGATTAGTGGTTGTTTTTTCAACTTTCAGATGTTTTCAAGTACTAAGTCTCACTAAGTATTAATATATTATTGCTATTACTGAAAGATATGGACCTAAATCGACACAGCTCCAGAGGACTGGAAATAGGTCAGACAGTATGGGCTCTGAGATCTGGTGGCCCGGTCCAGGAAGCAGTAGTGGCCTCTGTGATGTCTGTGGCTGCCGCGGGAGGCGGCGAAAAAAAGTTTGTCAAGGTGGAGTGGAAAGACGGTGAAGACCAAGTATTGGGCAAAGAAGTCCCTATTGATGGCGTATTTCGACGTTTGCCCAAGTTTCCACTGGCAACCAAGGTGTCTGACGAAGAATTGAAGGAAAATAAACAGGATTCTTCATCAAGATCTAAGGATAAAGTTTGTCCCATATGTGGGCTAACCTTTAAAGGCGATAGATGTCTCGGAACCCACATAGCAAAGAAATATCCCAGGGAGGCAAACACCAACAAATTAAAGGGCTTATTAAATAACGAAGGAAAAAACAAGAATGGAGAGGATGAGGCTAATAGTGCGAAAGAAGTTCCTTAAAATTATTAATACGGAATTACCTGGCCCACAGCACTCTGCCATTAAATTCTACAGAATAAGGAAAAATAATAACGATATGGCTAGCAAGGGTGCGGGTAAAGTGTCGAATCCGCAGCGAGCTAACAAGGCGGATAGGAGCCGTCGGCAAGAGCAGTACCAATACGAGGTCACTCAATACAATTATTATAATAGAAGAAAAAAAGTGGTACAAAATATTATGAATGCCGACGCTCCTAAGCAATGCCCTCTGAAGGTAGCCGATATCGAGACTCATTTTAGGAGCCTCTTTGAAAATAAGAATCTCAGCAAACGTGCGGATTATGAAAAATGCGGCCCGTTGCCAAATCTAATGCCCATAGAGATTCAATCTGTGAAAAAAGCCATAAAGTCTACATCATTGGACACATCGCCGGGGCCGGACGGAGTACTAATCCGCACAATCAAATACTTTGATGTGTCTCACATCATAAAAGTGATTGCGGAGATTATGCTGAAGGTGGCTTAAGTACCAGAACCTCTTCGGCAGGGGCGCACAATCTTGGTGTATAAGGGTAAAGGAGATACAAAAATTGTATCTTCCTGGAGACCTATCACCATATACTCCATTGTGCGCCGTATCATAGAGAAGGTTCTGGAATATGAATTAAGAAAGCAGATAACCTTCAGCAAAAATCAAAGAGGCCTCATCAAAGGCCTACCGGGAGCACACGTCAGCGCTAGAATCATCGACGCAATCATAAAAGACGCCAAACATAAGAAAAATGATTGCGCGGTGGTATTTCTTGACGTGGTTGGAGATTTTGTCAACGTTGGACACGAACACATTGTTAGCTCACTCGAGGCAAGAGGAGTGTCACCCGACTTGGAAAACGTGATTGCTGCTCTCCTGGGCACGAACAAAATTAAAATCAGTGTCGGAGCCCACTCGACTAGCTAGATCAGTATGCTGCGAGGAGTACCCCAAGGCGGACCCTTGTCGCCTTCGCTATTCAACCTGGCCATAGATTACATATACCGCGACCTGTGTGAACAAGAATTCTCCAAGCGGTTTGGTTATAACCTTAGAAGCGACCAAGAAGGTGTGGTCCTCACAAGGTTCGCGGACGACCAAGCTTTCACGGCGCGCGACAAGGGTGCTGCGGAGAGAATTATTACCAGCACGCAAAGGATACTAGCGGAGATTGGTCTGGCAATAAACCCACAAAAAAGTGTGGGAATAGTGAAGAACAAAGGACAGCTTCAATCGACGACGTTATGCCTTGAGAGCGGGGATGTCATCTGCGCAAGCAGATGATACCATCAAGTATTTAGGATGTACATTCTCCGGAGAGCTGACATTTAACGTGGACGCGGTGACAAAATTAAATAGCAACCTCGATAAATTAGTGAGCTCTTGCTTGCTCAAACCGGAGCAGAAAGTCAACGTTGTCAACCAATATCTGTTCCCGGGACTTGCATATCCTCTCCAGACTGCGCCCCTTACAAAGATACGCTAATAGATATAAATATCCGCAGGAGCATTAAGGCCATCATCGGACTCCCCGCTAACACCTCAACGGCGATGTTATACGCACCGAGGAGGCTCAATGGGAGGCTCCTTTACAGCATTGGTCCATTGCCCAGCGACTGTCTAATGTGCCGGATGCCCTGTTCCAGTCAAATTTAATTACGACACGCAAATAGCTGAATGTGCAGAAAAACTGAATGTTGATCAGGGCTACCGTAGTGTGAGAGCTCTACGACAGTCGCTGCGGGAAAATATATTTGAAGAATGGGCAAATTGCAGGTGGCAGGGCGTTGGTGTTCGCCATTTCAAACAGGCTCCGAAAGCCAACAGATACATCTGCGAGAAGCAGGTTCTTTCGGGGTCGGAATGGTCCAACGCCTTGAAACTTAATATTAATTACGCACTCCTGCGTGGAGTACCAGGAGCCAGCGGACAGCAGAGAGAAGTTGGGTCCCTCTGTCGCAGATGCGGCAGAGAGTCTGAAACACCAGCCCATGTGCTGGGAAAATGCCCCAACAACTCCCTCCTCATAACACGCCGGCACCATAGGGTCAAGCATGAGGCTCCTCAGAGAAAAGGATTTCGCCTGCTTTGACGAGGTGTATTGTATTGATACGGACGGATCCGCGAGGTATGCTGATATTGTCGCATTCCCTAGGACCGGAAAGACAGCATTGGTCCTGGATCCGACCGTAAGATTTGAGGGAAATGATCCTGATCAGGCAGGTGGAGTGGAAAGGAAAAAGAAGACATCTATGATAAATGTATCCCTTTCCTAAAAAAAAAATTCCGCGAGACCTTCGGAGAGAGAGAGTTCACCGTGAGAGGCCAATACGCGGAACAATACCGAATAGAACGGGGAGCTTTTTGGAAGACCTAGGTGCTAATGCTGGGGATATTGCGGTGTTGGCCGAAAACATTATTCTAGACTTCCTGGGGATTATCCACCATCACCTGCATGGTATGTAGATGGGTCTATTTATCATTTGGGATTGTTTGTATATGTATATATATTTATTTATTTTCCTGTACTGTTGATCTATAAATGTGTGCGTTTGGACATTGATGGTTGATTAGTTTCATAAATTTTCAGATTGTCTAGAGTTTATATACTGGATTAAGAAGGGGTTGATTGTTAACTGGAAGAGAGAATTATGGAGAGGTGAGAAGGTTGGATGGATGAAAATAAATAAGGGATAGAAAAAGAAAAAGAAAATGGTGTGTAATCGAATACATACGAAAAGTCTATGAAATATGTGTATGAATGAAAAAAAAAAAAGGAATAAATGTAAAATTGAGTATATATAAATATTTTATCCACTATGGATTGATTAGTATGTATGTGTGTTAAAGCAACCCAATATAATTGGGCAGCACTGATTTTTAATAAATCATTTCTCTCTCCTTCTTCCTTGCGTTCGGTCTCGGGTACCAACCAGTTCTGAAAAAAGGGATCCTGTATTGATACGAGGGAAGATTTTGAATCAGGACAAATTATAGCAGGACTAATTTTAGAACCCATAGATTTTAGGGCGCGATTAATCGCTTATAATTCCACAGTGTAGATAGTTGAGAGTTGTGGTTAGGAAAACATTGCCCCCCCCTCCTCCCCACTTCCCAGAGCACTACGGCAGCGCTTATTCTCATGTTCTGCCAATTCGTTTAAATAAAGTTCATTTCTTAGTGATTAAGGAGAATATTTTAAATTTAATAATTTCGACTTCACGGAATAAAATATAATGTGAATTTATGGTTAGTTCAAAATTGAAATATATTCATTGCGAATAATTTTGATTACATATTATTAAAATATTGCTTCAGTATTAATATCATTTGACAGTTGTATTTTATAGAAAAAACATGTTTCAAAGCGTGCACAGTGAAACAACTTGAGATTGGAGAGAAAATAAATAACAGGCAAGAGATACTAAAATATTCTATTTATTTGACTGCTTGATTTTTATTGTAGCTTATGGGCAATTTATTACAACTTCAGCATAGACCTCAAAAAATATAGGTAATAAACAAGGACAATTCTTAAAGTTGATAATAAACAAAATTTGTTACAGATCCATAATCACATAGTGATTGCAAGAGATATTATTTCTCCATAAGAATGATAAAAAGATAAAAAATATATAATGGAACAGTTGAATTCACTTCTTATTGCGTAATATTTTATAACACATGAGAAAATATTTAAAGAAGTTGGCGGAATGATTGGCAGCTTCACCAAGGAATTTGATTAGAGTTTAAAACCCCAAAGTTAAAGTACCTTGTTTGAGAATATCGCAAATGAATTCGCTAAGAAATATTTTTATATTGGAAAGTAGGTGGAATAAATAATTTCTAATTATTTTATTTATATAAGTTTTTTATTTTAATTGTGTTTTAAATAAGAAACTCCCGCCTCTGGAATAGGAGATAAAAAAATGAATATGAAAATTCCAGTCATTATTACTGCTGGAATTCTCGCGTTCACTGAGGTGGAAGAGGTAGCCTCTTTTTTTTTCTTTTTTTTTTTTCTGATTCTCACTAGGACCAGGAAAATGTTTAATCTTCATTAAAATGCGAGTTTCTCTGATTAAAAGTCCTTTTCGGACAATGGTACATTTTTTTTTTTTTTTTTTTTTTTAAATTACACTGAATCGAGAACGAACAAAAAAACATATTGAGGTCTTTACGCTCAGCGGCATCTACCTTCAGTTAGAAGCCCTAAATAAGATAGCGTTTGGTTCTTTTAAAGACCGAAAGAAAGATAAATCGATGGGGTCGCTAAATCGACAACTGTCCTATTAGAATGTCTCTGTTACATTGATTAACGAAGGAATCTTTTGAATTTCTTCGTATGAAGTTAGATCCGTAGATTCACTCAGTCTTGTGGAAATAATTCAGTAGATACTTGAATAAGTAAGTAGCAGTCCGAAGTTAGGATTGATTGAAATTGTTTGGGACTGTCCCACTTATGCCATAGAGCAATTATCATCACGACGGAAATCGAGGGATGGCGGGCCTTTTCTATTCTCAGAGATGATAAAAAAAAAAAAATTCCTTTAAAAAATAAATAAGGAAAATTCATTATTCCTGTTTAATAGATTTTTCAGAGTTAATTTTACTTGATCTACTTCGCAAGATAGAGAAGGTATCGTAAACAAGCGCTCACTTTTTTTTCGTTTGTACCGTGATAATTATATATATTTACATACCTCATGGTTTTGAGGTTTTGTTGCCAAAAGTTTCAATGCAATTTTATTAAAAATTTAATTAAATCAATATTAGTGGGTTTAATTTTAATTAAATAAGCTGATAAATTTCTTAAATGTGTGATATTAAATATGTATTAATATTCAAAATTTTAACTAGTTGGCCAAAAGTTGGAAGCGATATTTGTAGTAATTTTTCTGCACAATTCATTAGTATTTTGGAAAATTTAAATGCGTTTCTTAAAAAATAATGATGGCTTGAGCTAACATGAAGAATTTAATATCCTTTTTTAAATTAACATTTCTATGGTGATTTAAAATCAAAGATTACAATTCTCAAATAATAATGATTAATGATTTGGCTGTCTTTCGAGTATGAATATTGTGTGCAACTTTCTGTTTTAGAATAGTTTCAAAATAATCGTTTTACAAAATATCCACGATTTTCAATTATATTTATACGTCAGAGTTTGTTGAGAAAAAGTGTTTGTTTTGGTATTTGGGTGATTCTCACTAGAAATGTCAATATGACCTTCTGAAACTTCAGGTCAGAGACTAAATTGAAATTGGCTTACTTTTTTATGTTGTATTTTATTTTTATATTCTTCATACCTTTTAGAAGCATGTTGTTCATGAGTTTAAACAATAAAACGATCTTAGAAAATTTTAATAGTGAAAATAATAAAAATTATATCTCATGCATATTACCAAAAAACAAAAATTGACTACCTTAAAATAAAATTATTTCCTAGTAAATTTTAGGTAATACAATGTTGGCATAGTTGGGCATATTGGTTTCAACGGTCCAATTAACTTTTAATAATTATTTAAAAACAAAAATCAATCATTTGTGTTAGTTTTTTTGTGTCAAGCAAGCTTATCATTTAGATATTATTGGTTACCTTGATTGTTTAATTAATTTTTTCCATTTGCACCTGGTTGTCAGTCTCAGATTACTCTCTAAAATTTCCAATTCAACAAACAACCCGTCTCTGTACTGTTGTAAATACATTTTCATTGGAAAAAGAGTAATATATATGGCCGGACCATGGTATTCTATCTGATTATATCTAATATGTTTACTTTCTTCTTCATATTTTAAAAGTTATTTAGGTATAAAACAAACTAGATTTAGCAGCTTCCATATAATATTATTTCAATTACTTCAATAATTAAATACTATCCAACATACCTATGAAATTTAAACTAACAAATAAATAAAAATTTTAAGTAACCGTTCGATAGCACATAAAAGTCAAGTCTCATCTCTCCCTCATGAGGTTGTTCATTTTTGTTGTTTACTTTTGTTATGATGCTGAGTTTAGTCTCAGCTTCTCCTCTGCTTATGTCTTGCCCGCTCTCACCTCTTCGTCACTTCTTGAATTTCCGTCCTGCTTAGAAATTTTATTCTCTCCTTCTCTCTCACCATATGATCTTCTCTCTTTGTATCCTCTTTTGTCGGCACCTTCGCTGTTTTTCACCTACTGTCAATAAAGACATTGATGAATAAAATACGTTATCAGCTTCAGCAGTATTCCGTTTTAGTTCCAATCTGATTTCTAGGCTCCTACTGCTCTAATTATGCTACTGTTTGCAGTATGAATGTATGATTGCAATTTGAAAATCTTAAAAACACTAATTAAAATGATAAGATACAAATACACAACAACAAACATAATTAACTTAATGAACCAGCTTTGGATTGACTAAATAAAAATGTGTTTTTTTGATAACATACAGTGAGATTTCATATCATTGGCTTTATATTTTATTTTTAACGAAAAATTGTTTCAACCGCTGATATAAATTAAGCCGTTCACGAAATATGAGAAGAAAAGCGAATGAAAGTTTGGAATTTTTTCATCTAGTTTTCCTTTTAGGCCACGTCTAAAGTGTCGGAAAATCATTTACCCCATGAAAATGGATTCATCCGTTTACGAGATTTAAGAGAAAAAGCGAATAAAAAATCGGAAAAATTTTCACACTCGTTTTCCTTTTAGCATATCTTTAAACAGTTGGAAAATCGTTTGAACCGCGAAAATCTATGTCCAGTTCACGAAATACAGAAAGAAAATTCAGAAAACTTTAACGCTATTTAGGCTAGCTCTAAATAGTCGTAAAACCATTCGCACCGTGAAAATGGATTCATTCGTTTACGAGATATAAGAGGAAAAGCGAATGAAAAGCCGGAAAATGTCCACACTCGTTTTTCAGCTTGTAACCAGTCGAAAAATCGTTTGAATCGCGAAAATCTATTCACTGTTCGCAATATATAGAAAGAAAAGTCGGAAAAATTTCACATCCGTTTTATTTTTAGCCTACCTCTAAATAGTCGGAATATCGTTTGAACATTCTAAAATCCACTGACCCGTTCATGAGATGTAAGGGAAAAGCGATAGAAAATTTGGAATTTGTTTTCCAAATTTTCACTCTCGTTTTTCTTTAAGCATACTTGTAATCAGCCGGAAAATCGTTTATACCGCGAAAATCTACTGACTCGTTGATGAAATATAAAAGGAAAAGCGAATGAAAAATCATAAAACTTTCAAACTAGTTTTTCTTCTAGGTTATCTCCAGGCAGTCGAAAAATCGTTTTAACTGCTAAAATCCATTTATCCGTTCATGTGATATAAGAGGTAAATTGAATTTAAAGTCAGAAAAGAAGATGGAATGCAACGAAAACTGAAACCAGTACCGGGGGTAAATCGGAACGAGCCATTCCGTTCCGAAGTTTAGCCAGATCCCTTCATCTTTGTTAATACAAATATAGTAAAAAATATGAATGGTAACACACATGAGTGATAACGAATATGAGAAACGATGTTCAACGCCACAATTAAAAAAGGTAAAAATGAAAAGAAAGTAGAATTGGAAAACTACTTTCTCAGGCCTTAAAGTGAATAAAGAAAATTAAATTTAAAGATAACATGGAGGAAAAAATGACGGTAACATATCTGAGGGGTATTAAAAATACTCACCATGTTTTTTTAGAAAGCAGGACGTGCAGCCTTCCTCCTTGTCACCACTCAGCCAAAAGAAGCGGTAGTAACAGAACTCACTTACTGGATCGTAGCCACTCCAGGGTCCACCATTTTGGACCCTTTACTGCCTACTTATAACGGTAAAACATTTGAGTCTTTCATTAAAAGCTGACTTGGAAACATAATTTCTTCATGACATCACAGTGATGGAAGCCATTAAAAAAAATTAAGAACCTCTCAATTATTTTGGGGTAGGACTTGAAAATTGAAAGTATCACTTTGATACTTTGGTTTCTTGGTTACTAAGAATTATAGAGAAAGGTAAACTCAAGAAATGGGTGGAGACGATTAAAATAGTCTTTTTAAAAATTAAATTTATGTTTTATCATTGTTTTTGGGCTTAAAAAAATTTTGCTGAATGGTACAATAAGTAAAAAATTTGATCACTGTGAAAAGTTTTAAAAACAACTCTTCGAATCCATGTCGAAACGTGAAGACATCAAATATATATTTATAATGAGAATGACCCATTTATCAAATGGTTTTGATTTCATAATAATTATCATTAATTACTCTAAACCTCAGTTAATTTAGCGTGTCTTTAATATTCGGACATTGATTTTTTGTTTTTCTGTCAAAAAAATAATTAGTCTGTTTGATTCCAAATGCTTGTAATAAACTATTTGTCAAAATATCTGTTTCACAAATCGTTATTTGAAGAATAAATGTTTTTTATCATTGTTTGAATATTCTATTTTTATTAGTTTTGCAATAATGAATACAAAGTTTATATTAGATAACTGCTCACAGGCGTTGATAGGTATATCCAGGAGGATGGGGGGCTGGTTCTCCCTAGAAAATATTTGAAAAAGAAATGCTAAGAAGTATAACAAAAAAAAAAGAAATTATAATTATATTGTCAGTTGGCTGGGTGCCTTAAAATAATAATTATAATTAGTACTAAATTTTGATTAACATTTAATGTTGTTTTTTAAACTTTTAAACTTAGATTGAATCTGATATAACTTAGATAGGTACCTCCGACGAAAAGGGGGAGGCTGATCCCCTAGTCACTTGGCAGTCCCCCCTCCAGAACATTTATGTCAACAGGAAAGAGATTTTTACAAGTGAAAAACCGCGATAAGTTCACTTCAAAGAACTTTAACCGCACTTCGTTGTTTTGTTTTTATTTTCTCGTTTTGACAACGCGATGATTGTCCTGCCTCTGACAGTTACATCCATTCCTTTCTTTCATTTCTTTATTATCTGCCAGGTCAGGTGTGAAATCGCGTTTCGTTTTTGTTTGGACTATATTCCCCGTGTTGTTTCACAAAATATTCACGAGTCTGAAATATATTTTTTTAGCAAATTCTGATGACAAAAATATGGGTATGTATGTTATTCATCAGATGTATGTTTCTAATAATTATTTATACCCTAAATCTGAGTTAATAATTTATAGTTCCTCAAGTCTTGGTATTTTTAATTTGTTAAAATCTAAATTAATCTGTTCAGACCCTAAATTTTCCATCAATTTGGTGATTGGAGCAGTATTACAGGAGGTAGAAAACCATAAAAATTGCATTAGCCTAAATTTTTCGATAAAAGACTGATCTTCCAAATAGTAGCTACTCAATTTAGGAGAATTCCAGATATTTGGTACGAATCATTAGGCATTTTAATGCGAAAGAAAAGTTATTTGTTATTAATTTTTAAAATAAGAATTTACTATCTATTTTGGATATCATTGGATCAATTACCTCGGAAGAAAAATTTCATAGAGTGTGCCCAGGACATGATGGACGCAAGGAGGCCCGGCATGGAGAGGGTGTTGAAGCAGGCTAGAAGAAAGAGAAAATACCTTGGGTGCAGGAAAAAAGAACACCTATTAGTACAATGTCCTAGCACAAAATGCTTTGAATACGGGAATGAGGGGCACATTGCGAGGAAATACTCCTGCTTGAGCAGACGAGGAGAAACAACTTCAGAAACGGAGTACACGGAAACATCGGGAATGGAAGAAGAAGGAAGTGAAGCAGGAGAAGGACGAATCCGATGAGGGAGGAGTAGTAGGAGGATTGGAAGAAGAATGAGGAGAGGGGAAGGAGAGCGGCAACCACGCTGTCATAAATAATGTGGAGAGTGGGTGCGTGGAGTTGCCAATTGTGAGTGTTGCCTTTGGAGTGAAGTTCTTGGTACATACAGGAAGCTCGAATACGATTATGTGTCGCCGAGCATTAGAAGCATTTCGTAAAGGAGAAAGAATATCACAATTACAGGTATGTAAGTGTAAATTGATCACTTTGGTGGGCCCTGTAAAGCAGAGGGGAAAGTAGAATTAGAATTGAATCGGTGGGCAGCCGGGGAAGGGAGCCTGCAGATACACATAGTGGAAAGCATGCAATAAGGATTCGGAATAAGGGACTGCGGTGGGACATCCGAATAGGAGAGAAAAGGTATAGGGGGAGGAAGGTCCGACCAGGGGTAAAGATCAGAGTAGGGGCTATTAAACAGGCGGGGCATTGAAGGAAGACGTTAAAGAGGGAATATGCGGACATTTTTGTTATAGACGAGGAGGTACTGGGAGCTACGGGGAGAACAGTGCATGAAATTCATGATTCACACTCTCCGAAATCGCTTCCAGACCTCAGAAGAGACACCTGACCGGTTGTGTGTACTGGAAGTGTGGTTGTCAGTGTATAAAAAGTAGGCAGACGAATCGCTGAAATGAACCTGCACTCCAGGGTGTCTGCACTCCATGTCCTCTCCGAAACACAGCTCACCTCCGTTGGCTGCATGATGGTCAAAATCATGACTCATGGACTGCTGTTGATTTTTGCGAACTTCTGTTATGTTTTCAAACGAGTCCTGATTTAACCTGATTGGTCCAGATGCTCGAATTAGAGTTTAGAGAAGAAGATGGGGACAGAACAGAAGCCATATCAGCTGCAGTCCAGCGGACATGATTTTAGGAAAAACGGAGGCGAGTTGCTCAGGGCGCTGTGCTGAGGAGAGGACATGTGGCAGATTCCCTGGAGTAGCGATTCGTCTACGTATTGTTTGCACACTGACATTCACACCCCGAGATACACACAACCGGCTACACGTCTCTTCTGAGGTCTGGAAGCCTCTTAGCCACCCCATTCCGGTCTTCTGGAGTTGCTGCCTGTCTCCCGGTGCCTTTGGGCCGTCCTCCGAACAATTTTTCCAGTAGCCCGATTACCCTAGCCGCGTATCACTGGTATTTCCCGTCCTCGATTAATGCGATGACTCGAGCGACTACCGTTGCATCTAACACCATTTTGAAAAAGAAAAAACACCAACAATATGATAATAACGATTACATAAAAAAAAATAACCGCACACGGGTAAGTATAGCACAAGTATTGAGAACTGAAGGCTAACTGAATTAATTTTATTTGCAATCTTTGGACATTAGTCACTAATCCTTGATGGATTACTGCAAAGGACGATTGTAATGTAAATCCTATGAACCTGGCTTATATATATATATATATATATATATATATATATATATATATATATATATATATATATATATATATATATATATATATATATATATATATATATATATATGAGCTGTTTCAAATCTATCAATCTTTCTTTAATTTGTATATTTAAGTGCAATTCAAAGTGTGCCGGTCTTTTTTGGTCTCGAGTGTATATATATTATATATTTGTATATAATATATAATTTGTTAAATCATTTGAAGGGGATTTTCGAGCGACTGAATTACGCCAACTTCTGTACTATTGATTATTCGCCATTTTTTTTTTTTTTTTTTTTTTTTTTTTTTTTATCATCCTTACTGGACTACAGATTTCTCAGTTTTAGAATAATTTCCTTGTTTGGAATCTTTAAGTCCATTTAAATTAAGTTGAGACCTGTTACAGAATAATCTGAAGTTCATTATTTTTGTAATTATTATTTAGTAGAATATTTTACCGGACTATCTGCTGATGACAGATGTGGGTTAGTAACTAAAATTAAAAAAAAAAAGAAGATATAACCATTGCTTCTTTTTTTTTTTCGTGGTAGTTAAAATTGATGCCTCTAGTTACATTGTCATGCTAATTTCACTAACAATGTACCTTTGATAACTTGGTATCATATCATGGTACATTACCGACGAAATATTTGTCAGTTTGAAATTGTATTTCGTATTTTTCTTATTTTATATTTACTTCTACCTTTTTTTGTTTTGATACATTTGTTAGAAGCCTCAGGCTGTTTTCAGCTTCGCCCTTATTTTGTTGGTTTTGGCAACTTGCTGTGGACACCTTGTACCTCTCGCCACTCCAAGCCCTCCAGCTTCCTGGAGAGGTTTCGTGAGGAGCAGCTTCTCTAATGAGAGTAACCTCGAGATGGAAGAAAGTGTTGTTAGCTCCTAGAGTCCTGGAGTATTGTTGTAGCATCTCATTATAACCGAGCCGGCACTCCCTGTCAGTGTTGTTTGACTGAAATTTGGAGTATAATAGGATCCACAGCAGTTTATAGTCTAGTATAGAGAATGGAAATTATATAATTCAGACTAATTTTAGTAGAAGATATCTCTATATCAATATCCTACTTATCTGCTCTATGTATTCTATCCAACCATCTCTGTATTTATTATTCTTAGTTTTCAATTGTTTTATCTTGTTTTTTCTAGACCTGATGAATGCCAACAATTTAGGCCGAAATGTCGGGGCACATTATAGATAAATTTACACTAAAAATGTTTTTTATTTGACCTTGCATCCTCCCCTCCTTCCTCCAATCTGCTTCTCTGATTCTATCTGCGGTTAACGATATCTCCTGAATCTTTAATACAAATTATAATATATTTTTTAAAAGACCTGAAAATTCAAAACAATATTTTTTTAAAAGAACTGCCTTCTTTTAAATAAATAAAAAAATAAGAAGCTGAGCTCCGTCGTCATAAAGGTAGTATTTTCACTAACATACAAAATTGAAAATATCAAATCCGCGAGGGACTGGATCTAAGTTGAAACCAACCAAAAGATATTGCTCTAACACAAAATCATTCAAATTTACATTCAAATTTTCAACCCTCTAACTCAATTCGGATGGGCTGTAGGAGAGCGCAAAACTATAAAAACCACGAAAAAAAGGTAATGATACTGAAATATCCACCTACTTTGATGGTGCTCGTATAGTGTGTGTGTGTGTGTGTGTGTGTGTACATACGAGTATACATACCATATCAGACATCACCGAAACTCCCATAATTATTTTTGTAGAAATACGACTAAAAATCGTAATCGTTGATGAACTAAAATCACTATCTTTTTCCAACAGTTCTATTCAGTGGTTTCAATCTTTCCTTTCCGATCGGACTCAAGCACTTACCATTCATAATCAATCCCTATCCTACTTCTTTACCCTGTCCTCAGGAGTAGCCCAGTGCTCGAGTATTTCTCCACTCCTTTACAATTCCTACATTAATGATCTTCCTAATTCAATCCACCACTGTTCCACCGTCTATAAGCCGACGACTTCCAAATCTATTTATCCTTTCTTCCCTCTGAGCTATTAGTAGCGTTTACCAGCATTCAGGAAGACCTAAATAGAATCAGTGCCTGGAAAAACCTGAATAGGTTAAGATTAAACGCTATGAAAACTCAAGCCATTCTCATCGGTTCCAATTTCCTCCTTAGATCTAATGCCACCCTACCTACTTTAATCCTAAATGATCACCCCGTCATTTTCAGCTCCTCAATGAAAAACTTGTGCTCGATTATTATGGGATAATAATCGACAAACCCTTAGGAAATCCCTAATCGCCCAAATTTCCCAACGGTCGATAAGTACCCATAAGTTATTCCTGCGTTCACGCCATCTTCCACAACCTACCCGTAAACTCCTCGTATCCTCCCTTATCTTCCCCCACTTTGTCTACGGCTGTGTGGCATACGTGGGCCTCTCGAAGGTGCTCGAGGACAGATTGAAGCGGATCATCAACTGCTTTTTAAGATTTGTCTTCGGTACCTCGAGACGGGCTCATGTGTCCTACCTTTACCGCGAGATAAAGTGGCTCTTTCCCTCCAACCATAGACAATATTTCCTCGGATCTTTCCTATACCAAACTATCACCACCCAGCACCCTTCCTGCAACAGCCTCCTAAAATTCAAATCCTCGGTCCACGCACAGGAAACAAGATCGCGCATTTCTGATCTCTATACCTCTTCCCATAGAACCAAAACATTCGAACGTTCCTTTCTCGCCCGCTCCTCTACTCTCTGGAATTCCTTTCCTTCTAATATCCGCCATGCTTTTTCTCTATTCTCATTCAAATCCCTCCTTTTCGAACAACTTCTTTCTTTCCAAAATGATGATCTCTAATTACGAAATTTAAATTTTAGATTAAACCTAGATCAGAAGTAAATAATAGTTTTTAATGCACTAGCTTCAACTTTGCTAATCAGCCCATTATTTTTGTATTTTTCATTTTCTCTTTAATTTTTTTTTTCACATTAATTATTCTTTTCAAGACAAGAATTTATATTGGCTGTTTAAAATTTTAACAGAGGCGGGATAAATTGTTTGAATTATTTAATTTAATTAAATTAAATTCATACCGGTGCCGGGATTCGAACTCACAACCTTTGGGTTTGTGAGTAAGTGCGTTACCCGCTCGATCACCCCGCTCGCTCTCTCTCTCTCTCTCTCTCTCTCTCTCTCTCTCTCTCTATATATATATATATATATATATATATATATATATATATATATATATATATATATATATATATATTACATAATATAATATATATATATATATATATTATATATAATATATTATATATAATGAGTTCTTTTCTTTTATATTGAAAAATTAAAATGACTGTTGTGAAGTTTGGGATTCCTTTACTATATGATCCAAACATTGTTTAAGTATCAATAATTAAAGGACACCAAAAAATCGGAATGGAAGAAAATAATGTAACCACAGTTTGCCTAATCTCAATGATACAGTGAGAATTAATATTTATGTTTTGAATTTTATTCTGTAGCACTAACGCACGATTAGAGTGTGAAATGGAGATCATTTAAAAAAAAAAAAAAAAAAAATGAATAAGTCTGTCTCATTGCCTCACTATTTCTATAGCCTACTTAAGAAAAAATAAATGTGTAAGAAAAAGCCAATTTAATACTATGATTAGTTGCCTTGGCATATTTCGGATAATCACTAAAAAAATAAAATAAGCATCTGGAATGTCCAGGAGATGCATAGTTTTAGATTTATCAAAAAATTAGAATAAGGCAATCCGGTTTTCGTGAGAACTTAAGCACAATACTATATAACGTGAACAAAGTTCAAAATGCAATATCTCAGCTAACACAAGTCTTATTTAGACGATTTATTTTTGGTTTTGTTGGTAATTCAATAAACTTTTAACAGAGCTGCTAGTGGTATATGTACGTATACATTTTGAGTTATAAATCGGATGAGCCGTTTTCGGAATATAGATGTGTCTACGAACACACGTTTCCGCATCACGTCGAAGTACCAGCCCGCACAATCCCTGAAAAATTCATCAAAATCGGATCAACGGTAGTAGATGTTATGCACGTCACATGGATTGGACAAATTTGTTCCTAGAGGACTGAAAGGTAAAACGAAAATTTTTAAATTAAATCACGTAAAAGTGGAAATTTTCGATTCGGATGACATAATTTTTTTTTTCAATTCCTGCATGAACTTTCCTTATCGTCGTTGGTGAGGAAGGTAAAAAATGGAACATCGTTTATTCTGAGACTCGAATTAATTCACATACTGTTTAGTGATATTTTATTTCAATTAAACCTATGAAAATAAGTATTTACATATATACGTTTTAACCTCTTTGGACCACTACAAATTATGGCACTGTTAAGCAATCATCATGTCGGGCTATATTACGGAATAATACTGAAAAGGATCTGTATGAAGGTTCTACTTACATAATTATGTAAGAAAATTAAAGCGATAGAAGGAGAGTTGCTGGGCAGTGTATTGTCTATACACGCCGATTTATTCACTTTTGTTTTTACTTCCTTGTACGAAGTAAAGGAAGTATTGTAATCGCGAAAATTTTCGATTTTCAGATTTCAACGGAAATATCCATTTTGACCATCCCTGAATCCATTTTGACTAGTTTCGTCGTGGCGTCTGTACGTTTGTACATATGTACGTTTTTTCGTATTTCGCATAACTCAAAAACGGTTAGTCGTAGAAAGTTGAAATTTTGTATTTAGGATTGTTGTAAAATCTAGTTGTGAACCACCCTTTTTGGTCACTGCTTAATTACCGGAAGCAGTGATTTACTGGTACTTTACTTAAAGTCCAAAATTGATTTCCATCAAAAAATTATCTTAAAATACTTTGCAAAACTTCTCAAATTTGGTATTTATAACTTATATATTGATTTAAATAACATGCTAGATTTTGGTTTAAATTGGAAAACCGGAAGTGGTACTTTACTTGAAGGTCATATTAGACTTTCATCAAAAATTATATTAAAATCTAATGTAAAACATCTCAAATTTGGTAAATAGGACTTTTATATTGATGTGAATGTATTTACTATATTTTGGTTAAAATTGGTGAGCCGAAAAGGATACTTTACTTGAAGGTCATAATAATATCAAAAATTATATTTAAATTAAATACATAAATCATATGTTTCGGTAATAAAGATTACCAATCCAATTAAACATTTGTATTACTTGTTTTAAGTGTTAATACTGGTTTTCCTCCCCATTGGTGTGCGTGTCAATAGACGAATGTCGCGACGCCGAGTTTGAGATACTGCGATCTTCGGAAATTAGTAACCAAATTCAGGATCACTTTTTGAGCCACCGATTTATAGTTTAATGGGCGTACAAGGAAGTCATGTGTTGTCCACATCAGATATTTTTGATGTATAATTACGTCAGATCATCTAATGTTATTTTTATAATAGACAGATGCACATACAAAAATAATAGTAAAAAAAAGAAGTATTTTGACTGATTGTGAAACTTAAAAAGAGCAGTGCTAGGCGATGCAATTTGTGTAATATTGTCGTGCCGATATTGTCTTATGGGTATACATTAATACTCATAATGACAGGGAAAAGCCAGCAATACCAATATTTTTCCTAAATGTGATAGATAGTAATTATAATATGCTAAAAGAGCAGTGCTAACTTTTATCATTTTTTTCCCCGAAAGCATAGCAATCGAGAAATCAATTTTCTAATAAAATCAATTTCATAAATAAAAAACAGAGAAAGAACTAGAGGAGATGTTCTATATCCTAGATTCCAATCTGGCCCTATGAATCTGTCCTATAGAGTGGAGCTTGCAAGTTGGCAGTCAATATCCGTGCCAATAGACAAAACAGAACAAGCTCAAACACGGGCAATGGAAGAGGAACTGACTCGATGACAAAAGGCACTGTTGGACCCTCCGCTGTAGTTCTGTCCTCTTCAGATCGCCGTCTATAAATAGCTATCCGGGCATGGCGGATAATAGAGAGTCTGCTATTCATCCTGCCTCTAATTGTTTAGAATATTAAAGAACCTGGAAGGAATAATAATTGTGTAATGTTCAAATGTGCCGTTATTTGAAATTTTTAAATGAAGAAACTATATAAACTAGAATTAATTTTTATCCATCCGCTTTAAAGGTAAGTAGAAGTTCCCCAGAATGACAAATGCCTGCCGACTTACATGTATGTACACCTTTACAAGAAAGTGCATGTATCTTGAAACGCTGTAATTTTTCCCCACTGTTTCTTAATTTTCTTTATAAGCACTATTCGTCGGAATAAATTCTCAATTTTACTAGAAGCCATGGACCTCATGAAACATCAACAGGAATTTTTAGGTCACATTTCGAACATTACATTCTATTGCTGTTTTCCGGAAAGACTGTAAAAAAATGCTCGAACATTTAGAGAAAACTACTATAATTCTACAGGTTTTTGAGCTGGACAAACCAAAAGGTCTAAGTGTGTCTTTATCTAAGCCATATTAATATCCTTATTTTTTTTTTTCGTTTTTTTCAAAGTGGTTGAAAAACTTGGTTGAATTTTTGAATTTTAACACAATTTATATGTTTTATTTTCTTTAAACCTGTCATTATTAGAAAAAAAGTTTCAAATACAGTTCAATATTCATCAACAAGGAATTCCTTAACACATCAAACACAAAAAATAAATAGTTAAAACTAACATATAGAATGGTGGGGATATCCATGACCATTGATGTAGTCAAAGAAAAGAGTAGTGGGGTGTGCGCTCAATATAGACAGCACACAGCAAGTTTATTACTTCTTTTGATGTGTGCCGACATTTCGGCCTAAGTTGTAGGCCTTCATCAGCGCTGAAACTTAGATGGCTATGGTGGCTATGCAATACAAGATATAACCATAAAAGAAACGAAGAATAAATGTAGAAAATAAAATAATTTGTATTGCATATGTTCTAATTAAATTTAAAGAAACTTACGTTTATTGTCAGTCCAAACTGGAAAATAAGCATCATTCTAAAATTATTAGCGAAATTTATATATTTTTTTTATTCGGACTCTCTGTACGAAGTTATATGATACGACTTGATAGGTTCATTAAATTTTTGGGCAATCAATATGCTGATAAATCTATTTTGTAGGTACGTTTTTCGTCGCTTATTTTTCATTATATATAAATATTTTTACGTAGCCTTTTTTTTTTAATCTTGATGATAATATTGACTCCTAATCCTTTTACTGCATATAAGCTTTTTGAGTTATATATTGATTTTGATAACTTTTTTGGTAATTGAAGTTGGAGCTGGATTTTTGGATATTTTGGATGGAAATTAGAGATGGGGCTCATCTCTGGCTTTCATTTACCTTACGCTCTTATACTTACAACTAAAATAAAAAATCTGGTGCGGTGCACGCATCACACTACTTTTCCTTAACACTGTATAATAATAATCTTTTTAACATAAATTTAAAGAGTTCACATAAACACTACTCGAAATATACTCAGCAGAATACTTCTTCAAGTCTTCTCTCACAAAAGCATAATAAATTAGTTTTTTAAACAACTTTTGTACGACAATTCTGTACCCTAAATATTTTTGATTTGCCTAGCTGAAAATATATTGCTTTTGTATCTATGGAATCATTTTGTTTCCATTAAATATTATAAAAGTAAAAATTATTAAGTTAATTTCTACTTTTATATTATTATAACACATTGCTACAGAGCGTATTGTAACAACAGGTTGGCGGCTTGGTGGGAGAAGGTTCGGTCGCATCCGTCTCCTTCCAGATGCGCTCGGCTTTTAGTTTAGCTAGTAGTTTGTATCTTTGCTAATATAGGTCCGATTTAGATTTTTTTTTTTTTTTTTTTTTTAGGGTATTTAATTTCCTTTCATATGATTTCATACATAATTTGCCATACAATCCTTTTGAATTAAGCGCAAATGAAATTTCTTTTCGCTGTAAATTTTTCCCTTGCATTTCCTCGTTGATATACTACATACATGAAAAGTTAAAGGGCTTTAAGGAGAAGACATTAGGCAAGTTTCATCAAAATCGTTAAAGCCGTTTACGACGAAAAAGTTGCTGTAGTATCCCATGAATAAACCTACCTTAAATACATAGTTTCAGTTTCGTACGACTTTTCGTTTTTGAGTTAGGCTGTTAACACACACACATACCCGCGCCGACCTTTTTGAGAGACTTGGTTCTTTGTACTAAGAGGACCTTAAAACTTGCATTTACGTTGAAACCTCGAATTCGAAATTTTTCAGGATCGCGGTACTTCCCATTAATACTTCATGTATATGTAAGGGAAAGTAAAAACTGATGGTTATACAATTGTTGCCAACGTTGTTGAACTTCTGATGGCGTTACGCTGTTGAAAATTACGTTGGCGAACTATTAGAATGAATTGAATCATAATTTTTTCTTTTACATATTAACTATAATATATTCTCATAACTTATCGTCCTTTTACTGCAAAAATGCATTTCAAGTGATATTGGAGCTTGAGTGCTTTTTGGTAAACAGATATTCTGCGGTGATAAACTTTGATTTATGATTTTCTAATATTTTATACCCATACCTAAAATTAAAGCTAATGTTAGAATAGTTTCTTCACTCAGTTCTTGTCGATTTATTGCCATATAAATATGTTTTTACAAAATCTTCACGATTTCGAACTTCGTATTTATTGTAAAAAATGACCTCACGTATTTTCATGGAATGGAATTTAACAGATCTAAATAAAAACCTATGTTATGACACTGCTTTGACGACAACTTATATAAAATCAATATATTTTTGTGTGTCTTTAGTATAAGGATCCAGAGGAGAAATCTTTGTCTTGCTGTCTTGCTGCGAGAGATTTCCCAGCTAAAATCCTCCAGTCATAGAAATCTCAAAGATGTTTTATCTAAGCGCTGTTTAAGCAGACTATGTTATAACACTTGGTACACTGAGATACTCTTCCAGTGTTTAATAAGGATCATTAGTTAACCAGTAACTCTAATCATGACGTTGGGTTGGGTCATTTAATTATAAATGGCATGCCACTCCAACATATGGTTAATTTATACCTTAATATGGACATTGATTGTCATCAACACACTGCGTGCCGTACATTTGTGACCAATCAATAGCACAAAGATGAATATCTTGCATCTAGTAACAAGGGAATCGAAACTCATCTTTATTCTAAGATGTACCACGATAGGAATCCGAACAAAATCGTTAACAATAATTGTTTCCGGCCGATTGGTAAGATAAGTGAATAATTACCAATAAATCATGAGTACATGAGCTCATATTGTGGTTAAAAGAGTAGAAGAAGATATGGTCTTCTTCTTTTTCTCTCTCTTGATTTTCAGCGTGAAGCAGCTTCTCACCGGTACGAGGCTGTTCTATCTTAATACTTACAAACTATATGTTTTTCTTTTAATTATCAATTAGTAGCAATATGAGGTTTAGTCGTAGTTCAAAATAGGAGACTGCTGTAAACTTGTTCAGCTCACAAATGGGAAGAAAACAAGTATTTTACACTCAATTTTAACATTTAAAAAACAAGAACTAAAAATGTTTCATTAAAGTGGAAAAAAAATATTGCGTTTATGACCTTCATTACAGAATCATATGATCTCCGTATTGTATTTTTATATAATTTTTTATGTAAGTTTATTATGACCTTCTAGTAAAGTACCTTTTTCGGCTCGCCGAAATTAACCAAAATCTAGTAAATGCATTCATATTGATATAAAAGTTCTATTTACCAAATTTGAGTTGTTTTACATTATATTTTAATATAATTATTGATGGAAGTCTAATATGACATTCAAGTAAAGTACCACTTCCTGTGATCATGCATTGACCTAAAAGGGATGTTCAGAACTAGATTTTACAGCAATCCTAAATACAAAATTTCAACTTTGAACGGCTAACTGTTTTTGAATTATGCGAGATACGCACATATGAACGTACGTACAGACGTCACGACGAAAGTTGTCAAAATGGATTCAGGGATGTTCAAAATGGATATTTCCGTTGAAATCTGAAAACCGACAATTTTCGCGATTTCAATACTTCCTTTACTTCGTACAAGGAAGTAAAAAAAATTATACACATTTTCCCGGTTTGAAAACACATTTCCGAAAATAGAACTATTTATTAGGAAAAAATTATCTGTGTACCAGGAAAAATAGCTTCAATGCTTCGAGGAAGTAGATCGCATAAGGATCTGACATCTAAAGTCAAGTCAATATGCTTATCATGTGATCCAGATATGTTATCGGGATGGAGGCATAACGATTCACCAAGATTTTCCTGCGGGTGTCGGTAAGTCATAGGACCTTGTGATTGATACGGCTGAAAAGAAGCTTAATGAGGCTATCGAGTATGCAAGAGTATTACTTAATTAGATTCATTATCAGTCTTTGTGTACCTGCGGGTAATTATTTATCGGCCTCATCTTGACTATGGGTGATATTGAACGTCCTCCTTTATGTGAGTCTATGGTTAAGTTTCCAATTTGGAAGCCCTTGCAATTGAACTCGTAAATAATCAAAAACTTGAAACACTAAATTCAATTTTTTTATGCTACTTCTTTTTTTTCATTAAAAAAAATCAGTATAGTGTATTTATCGAATTGAATTATAACTATGATACTCGGACCAATGCTCTTGGATAATGTATTTATCGAATTGAATTATAACTATGATACTCGGTCCAACGCTCTTGCCAATCCTATTATACCAATCGCACCTTAAGACTGTCTAACAGATGATTGTTGAACGGTCTAAAGAGGAGCGGAGAAGTAATTAAGACAATAACTAAACTTGGTGCCTTAGAGGACAGTGATTGGAGGATAGCCAGCCAATCAGGGGACAGCTGATTCCCCAGGGGAGCAGTTCCCTTGGGTTGCGGAGGGAATGGACCAACCGCAGACCGCAGTCTTAGTGGTCTCTACCAATGATTGTTTTGCCTGTTATAGCACGGTCGTAGTTGGCTCATAATAATACTTTGAGGGAATAATATTTATTGAATCGAGCATTATATACAATAGTATATTCGATTAATATTTAACTTGAGCATTTATCGCTGTGTAAACATCTCTGTGTTACGTCTCTCAAGACGACGATTCGTTGAATGATTCCTGGCAATTCTGAGAGATTACTTTGGCGTTAATTATTGAAATATAGACACTCAGTCTTATAAATTCGAATAATATGAGGTTTAGTCGTAGTTCAAAACAGTAAAGAATTGATAAGCTTACAAAATTATTTATTATTCGAATTAGAAAAATAAAAGTACTTGTTAGTTAGTTATTTTGTCCTTTTTCTATAATTGAATTATTTTTTACCTGTATTTATTTAAAACAACGCTTTTAAAAATTAATCAATATCAATGATTACATAAAGTTTTATTAATATCACTCCAAAGTTATTGCTTAAATATACATTTCTATGCACATGGTGTTTTGTTCGAATTTCTATAACTCCGTTTTCGTTTGTCGATTTTTTTTATTTTTTTTAAAATGACCTCACCAATTTTTAAAAGATTGAAGAAGAAGAAGACAAAATCTCAAAATTGCTGAAGAAACAAGTTTTCACTTATTTACAGGAACAAAATAAGCATATAGTGAATAATAGTGAATTTTAATCGTTAAAATATTATGCAAAATGATGCAATTCATCTCCCAAGAAAGAAAAAAAAAAGAAAATAATTATAATAATATATATATTTATTTATTATTGTATTTGCCATTAATTAATTTTTGTTCAAATAAGGCCCAAGTCTGTTCTAACTTACCGTCGAAAATAGTTTATTAGTGTGTGAGAATAATCGTGATTATTGCTAGACTCAGTGGGCTTTGAAAGTAGTCCAGTCCAATTGGTCGGTTATGTAGCAAAAAATTCAGTAGTCGATTTATTTGTCGTTCCCTATGTTTTTTGGGGGGTACTGAACCTGAATCTGGAATTATATTATAAAAGTTTCTGATGCGTTTCGAACTATTCGCAAAAGATGGAAAAATTTTCGCACTTTTTTTTATTTCGCTTATAATTTCAGAAGTATGTGGGATAGCGAAAAATGTGCTGTTACCTTTTTAAAGTTGAAAATGTAGATCCGGCAGAATGCGGAGTACGGTACTTCAAAAGTTGAATATTTTTTTCCGAAAAGTAAAGTTTTAATTTTTAATTGAAGTTTGAGCTAAATATTGGGGAAAATAATGATTCTACGAGGGAAATCGTTAGGAGTGAAGTTTTAGCAAATCTATTTTGGTTTGAAAGCACTAAAAATTTGCAAATTAATAAAAAAATGGACTTTTGGATGATTAGATCTAAACCCTTTGCTTGACTTGAACACTTGCAAATGAAGATCTTCGTTTTTCACAGTTTCAAGAGTTAAGATATTATAGAATAGGTAATCAGTTTTCATGTTAATTTTAGGCTTTCTTTAAATGTTTTTGAGTTTTTATTGATTGGTGGAAAAATACTAATGCTTATAATCTCAATACAAAATAAAGTATTAAGGTGGTTTTAGTTGTTTTGGAAATTTTTTGTAGATTTTTTTGAATGAGAATAAATGAACTTTTAAACTGTGTAATTTGAATTATTGTGATAACTGTGTTTGATTTGTTAAGGGTCCTTGAACTCATTTTTTTGTTTATACGCCAAATGGTTGTCTTAGAGGAAGTCACTAGGTGAAGAGGACAGTTGACCGTCGTTTTTTTTTTTTTTTGCTTTTCGCTACAGCAACAAAATCACTAACACTCATTCTGAAATTAGATTAATTTTTTTTACATTCTGAGCTTAAACTCAGCTCTGTAGGTTTAACAATTCGCGAGATACACTGCTTCTAAAATGGGTAATGTTTTGCAAAAAGTGAAATTTAAGCGTTGGGTCTACTTTTGAACCAAGCATTCGGGAAAATACTGATCCCACGAGGAACAATGTTGAAAAGTGAAGTTGTAGAAAATTTATTTAGGTTTTATTCATTCAAATTACGCCTATAGACCCAGTGGTTGGAAAATCATTAAAACTCCAATCAACCCAAAGCCCAATTATTTTATTTTGTTACTTTTTTTTTGTTGCTAATTATTAATCAACAGACGTAATTTGGTATTTGGATTAAAGCTAAATAAATTCTAAACAACTCCACTCTTGCAATTTTCCTCTTAAAATCAAGAACGATAACAGAACCGGATTGAACAAACTTGATGATATCACCAAACTTTACTACATTTCCTACATCTTAGATTTTGTTGGTTGGAGGAGTAAAAAAGTAATTAATCTCACAATCTTTCAACTTAACAATCTCACAAATGTTCAACGCACTCGAAGGTATTCAGTTTTAAAAATTTATTTTATGATAAAATGAAATTTAAACAAAAATCCAAAATTAAACCTTTTTTACTATTTTGTTTATGTAGATAAATGCTACTTTACAGCTCTCTTAAATGTATACAATATTTGCAATACGTAAAGTATTTCACTTACAATAATAGTTGCTATACAAGAGGAGCTAGGAGGCCACCCTGATACCACACCTTCTGAGCATGCAATGAGGTGTAGCCTGATCAATAGGCTCCTATCACAGCAGGCTAGCATTGTCTTCTCAATCATATCCTAAACTTTGAATGACAGCCATTATCTCAGCTCAAGCCGATATCAATATATTATGCAACGTTAATCATTGATAATTAGTAATGAAACAAACTTTTAGAGACCTACTTGGTAGTTGTCCTGAGGAACAATTGGCCTAAAACCAAAGACCAGATTTTTGCGTATTAACACAACTTAGAGCATATCATTTAATATGCCTAAAAGAAAAAAAAAATATTGTTAAAATCTGATATAAAATTATAATTAATAATTAAATGAATAATCATATTCTGCTTGATATAAAAATTTGTTAAATAAATATACATATTAATTTTTATTAATTAATTAACAAAAACTACGATAAAAGGACAAAAATCACTATTGAAATATTGTTTGATGATTTAAAATCAAAGCCTCAAGTCTCTAAAATACCAGTTAACGTATGGCTAATTAAAACTCCATTAGGACAGAAAAGGATGAGACCACATTTTAGAGACTTAAAGGTTTGTTATGGAATTTTCCAGTTGTGTCCTAACAATAATTTTGATTAAATATACTTTTTTAGTGGGAATGGAACAAGAATAATTATACACACATATATATATATATATATATATATATATAAGACACAAGTCTTTTTACTTCCTTGTACGAAGTAAAGGAAATATTGTAATCGCGAATATTTTCGGTTTTCAGATTTCAACGGAAATATCCATTTTGACCATTCCTGAATCCATTTTGACTAGTTTCGTCGTGGCGTCTGAACGTATGTTCGTTCGTATTTCGCATAACTGAAAAACGTTTAGCCGTAGAAAGTTGAAATTTTGTATTTAGGATTGTTGTAAAATCTAGTTGTGAACCTCCCTTTTTGGTCACTGCTTAATCACAGGAAGTGATACTTTACTTGAAGGTCTTAATTGATTTCCATCAAAAATTATATTAAAATACTACGGAAAACTTCTCAAATTTGGTATTTATAACTTATATATTAATTTAAATAACATACTAGATTTTGGTCTAAATTGGAAAACTGGAAGCGGTACTTTACTTGAAGGTCATATTATACTTTCATCAAAAATTATATTAAAATCTAATGTAAAACATCTCAAATTTGGTAAATAGGACTTTTATATTGATGTGAATGTATTTACTATATTTTAGTTAAAATTGGTGAGCCGAAAACGGTACTTTACTGGAAGGTCATAATAAGCTTATATCCAAAATTGTATTTAAATTAAATACATAAATCAAATGTTTCGGTAATAAAGGTTACAATCGCAATTTGGTTTCCAATCCAATTAAACATTTTTACTACTTGTTTTAAGTGTTAAAATTTAGTGTAAAATATTGGTTTTCCTCCGTATTTGTGTGTGTGTGTGTGTGTGTGTCAATAGATGGATGTCGCGACGCCGAGTGTTGTTTTTGAGATACTGCGATCTTCGGAAACTAGTAACCAAATTCAGAATCACTTTTTGAGCCACGGATTTATAGTTTAATAGGCGTACAAGGAAGTCATGTGTTGTCCACATCAGATATTTTAGTTGAATAAAAATCATGTCATCAACAGCCATCATGGATATAATGAAGATGACAAAGATTACAATTCTTTCATAGGCTTAGTAAACCCAATAGGAACAAAAAAAAGCGAATTTGACCATTATAAATTAAATTTACAACGTACATATAAATTATTTTTTAAAATAAAATGATATGCTCAAACGGAATTAAAAACTAAAACTAAATATCGATAAGGGCAAAAGAGTGAATGAGAAATTGATTAATTAATTAAAAATCTATGTGCTTTTCAACCATGTGGATTATATTCAGCCTAGTTACAGTTTTAAATCCAAAAATTTACAATGTTGCAAAATAATTAAATTTTAAAGAATAGTTTGGTTTATTTTAGAAAGAGCTTTAATTTGTTTAAACATTTGTCTTTTTGAAGTAATTCCTCAAACTTGCTTTTCGAGAGATATTGTCCTCCATGAAATTCGAAGGCGTAACACTCGGTGAGGATGTGAACGACTGTCAGTGGTACTCCACAGATGACGCAATCAGGTCCTTTTTTCATCAAGTACTCAGTGATGAGCTTAGTATGTCCAAAGTTCAGCCGGTTCAGCATCACTTCTTTTCTGGAAAACATGTCTGGTCTCTTTCGGTGAACGTACCGTAATCCTTAACCTATCATATGTTGTGGCACACCAAATCGTTTGCGACGCTTGCCATATTTTTGTTTGATCAGAGAGATAACTTCTTTCGGTTGGGTGGTGATGATCAACTAGCCCTCTTTGATTGCTCTCTTAGCTGCACTATCTCGTTACCTCTGTTACTGACACGGCTTGGTAACCATAAAAAATGGACCGTACAACCAGCCATCTCCAATGATCCCAGTTTTAGTAAGGTCTCGAGTACTAGCCAATTCTGAGAAAAGGTAACCTGCATTGATATGAGTTCAGATTCTGAGCCAGAAAGAATTACAGCTCGTCTGATTATTTTATGATCTCTGGATGTCATCGTACGGTTAACAGCCAACAGCTCAGCATTATAGATGGTATGAGAGCAGGGAAAACATTTGATGTTCATCGGCCGTCACCACAGCAGCGTCAGCTCTTTGCTCTTTGACCAGTCGCACAGAATGGCTGATTGAGAATCTGGTGGAACAAAAGTATGGAAGGCCATAATAATTATAATGAAATATTTTGATCTCACTCAGGCTAATTTATTGTGGTCAAAAATGGTTTTTAATTGATTTCAAAACAGTTTCTGTCTGAAATCATTAAGTTTTTACTATTTCAAACAATTTTAAACACAGAACAAGTATAATGGCGTATCATTTTGAGCGAGATTTCTTTTTCAGAGTCTGGCATTTTTATAATATTCATTTAAACTTATATATATTAATATTATATCTCTTGTATATTATATATACTTATTATATATATACTTATTATATATATATCTATTGTATATTATATCTCTCAATCTATATCTCTTGTATTAATTTTATTAATTAATTCCATTTTAGCCCTGATGATAGCCCACTTGTTTGGGTCGAAACTTTGGCTTTTAAAATAAAAAATCATGTTGACAGAGTCCTGAATATTTTGAATAAAAAATCTAATTTTTCTCTCCAAAATATTTAGAGTCCATCGATTAAATTTTGGTTTTATTAGTTCAATCAAGCACATTTTTTCTTTAAGAGCATTGTTAAAACGACGATCTCCTGTTATAAATGCCTCAATTTATTCCTGTTTCAAAAATTCTAGTTTTCCACCTAAAACTCAATTCTTATTACTGATTTTAAACGGGCGAGAACGGGAGATAAAGTTTTACATATTTGCTAGTATTACATGTCGTTAGACGCAATGAATCAAAATTTAAGTCGCACATTGGTGTACATAAAAAGTTGTTTACTTAAACGTGAAGTAGTCTTCTGTATAGGTGAAGGTTAGATTCTGAGTGTGTGAAATTGCCTGCAATTGAAAAAAAACAAACAGCATTAGTATTTACTTCTTTTATTGCATTCCATCGTGAAACGGTAAAAAAAATAACTACAACATCCTTCTACTGTTCATTGGTAAGAGATTGGAGAACTTATCTCCAAGCAATGAAAGAGTTGAAAAGGTATAAGTTAATTGTTTAGCCTAGTGCTCTATTGGCAACGTCCTATCTAATGGTAGAAACACATAGTTCATCATAATATCAAACTTCGCTTTTTGGACTTTTGTCCTGCTAGAGTCACAATCGGCCAGACTGTGCGTCGGAGTAAATGCATTTTCAGTGTTGATGGATGCTTTTGAAGCGGTCAGTCTGTGAGTGCTATGATTAGCGAACAGTTTTTGCTTTGATTTTATGCACTTTAGGAAGTGACCATGGCTCCATTTCTACATTATGGGGTTCTGGAACGGAAGGGAATGTTAGGTTTACAAGTCCATGACACATACTTTAGATCTTAATTAATTTAAACAATCTTGCTTTAAGAATCAAGAGATTGCTTTATTTTTTTTCTCTGTTATTGGTTTTAATATTTATATAGCATATGTATCTTAAAAGGTTTTTTGTTCTCTTTGGATAATCATTTTTAGTAACACCAAATTTTAATTCAAATAACAATGTTTTATGCAACTAAAAAAAATCGATTTTTTTTTAAATATGTGCATGTGAAAATGGGTTTGATTGTATCAGAATGATTCGGTTAGATATCGTCACCACTTTAAGTAAGAATTGTGAATAATAAAAATGATAATAATAATAATGATTAGGCAAGTTGAAGTTATATATACAGATTTTAGGAAGGCGTTTGATTTAGTCAATCACGTTATCCTTTTAGAAAAACTACACAAGCTTGGCTTATCTGTAGGCTATATCAAGTTGATATCTTCTTACCTCACATATAGAGTACAGTATGTTCATTATTATAGTTACTGCTCGATGTCATTTATTCCGACTTCCGGAGTCCCAGAGGGTAGCAATTTAGGCCCGTTAATGTTTCTTTGTTTTATTAACGATCTTCCAGAGGAAATTAAATATTCTAATTTAGTTTTATTTGTTGATGATTTTAAATTATATCTGATAATAATGACAACAATCTGTTACAGTTAGATATCGATTCCACCACTGAATGGTCTCGGCGCAATATGTTACACTTTAATATAAATAAATGCTCTGTTGTTTCCTATTCTAGATCAAAAAATATCTTAAAATCTGATTTCCAAATGGAAGAACAAACATTACCTAAATAAGATAAAAGAGAGATAAAAGATCTTGGTGCCATTTTTGATAGTAGACTTACATTTAGTAAGCACATTGAAACTGTCGCTGTAAAATGTTTTTCTACATAAGATATAAGAAGGCATTGCAATGACTTTAATGAGCCAGCTATTTTGAATATTGTTCCATTATCTAGCGCCCAAATTCGAAAAAAGGAAGAAAAATGTTAGGAAGGGTACGAAAAGGTTTTTTGAAATTTGTTTATTTAAAATATTGTAGAGTATACCCAGAAATAGATCTAGCTCTTACACACTTTTTAAATACTTTCGGGCTAAAAAATTCCATCACCCAACGTTGCGAAGTGTCACAGTATTGTATTTGATAAAAATAGTAAAAGATATTGTTGATGATAGCTCTACACTGAATAAATTGAATTTTAAATTCAGTTGGACTTGTAGCAGGGTGACAGATGATTTTTATTTACCAGTCTGGAAGACCAGTTTGACCTCTTGCTCACCGGTCAATAAAATGTCAAAGATTTGGAATTTGATAAATAATGAAAAGAAATTAGACTTTTCTTATAGTTTATGCACACTATGTAATACAATTGGAAATATAATTGAATCCATTTTAAAAAATTCTCAGAGCTGTGAGTGATTTTTTATTTTCCTTATTATTATAGTTTTGTTTTTTTAAATTTTTTTATATTTAATTTTTAATTTAATTGTATTTTCATTATTATTACTATTCATTTTGTTATGTATCAGTATATTAATATCATTTGATTACATCATTTTAGTTGATGGGCTATGTAAATAAATAAATACTACTACTTTTCAGGAGAAGAAAAAGATCATTACGTTTTATCGTTAACTTTTCCATTGCGAATAATTCATCTCTGGGGCTTTTTAATTCTGCGTGATTTGTGCTTATAAGAGTTTATTTTGCAAATATGCTTCTGGCAAATTTATTGAACTAAGGGATTCGAAAATGCGATTTTTTACCTCATTACTTAAACGTGGTGGAGACGTTATCTAGGCAGCTGTTAAAACAGATTAGGTAAACCAGATACAACAGTTATTTGATCCAGTCTCTGACTAAAAATGTATTTCTTACCTTAGTATATTATTTTGCTCATCCTAAAATTATATAACATATATTTTTTTAGATTTGCGATAGTGAAATACACAAACCCGGATTTACAACTTGGCCCTGGCCGACGGGTGCAAAATTTCAGTGGGCGCCCACTAAAAAAATTTGTGTTTAATTAACAAAGAAAATTTTCATGATGAGTTAAGAAATAAGACTTATTAGGTTATAAGTGATTTATTGCGGAATAAAATAAAAATTCCCACCCTTATCTTCTTGAGAAAAACTGGGGGACCAACCACTCTCCAAGGTATGGAAACGGGGTAGCGAAAACCTATGGGAGCGCCTATTTTAATCCTAAAATTTTAATCCAGTCTTTGAAAGATGTATAATTTAGTTATAAAAGAAATTAGTATAGAATTGCAAAATGCAACTAGTTACATTGGTAAATATCCAGAGTAAAAGAAAACCCCGCAAAATCGGTCCACCCATTAAAGATGTAATCGTGGCACAGATCGACCAATGATTGAAAATGCGTATTTTGGGCTCAGATGGCTCTGAAACGTAAAAATCTGTTGGAAACCAAATACTGAAATTTTGACCAAATTAAAGAACAAAACAATAAATGATTGGAATGATTTTATTATTAAAACCCTCTCCAGAGGAACATTTCTGCTCAAAAAGCAGGAAGGAGGAAACTTCTGGTTGTTAATGCTGGTATCTACCATCTGTTGATGGTATGTTGGCCAAGAAACTGTATTTCCTTACCATAAACTGAATCCTAGTCCATCCAGACATTAGTCGTAGGTTTCGTTTGCCAATAAAATAACAAAAACATAAATAAATAATAATAATCTACTCATTAGAGCAACATATTCGATCATAAATACTGAAATAAATTCATTGAGCTCAGTTTTCAGCAGTTTATCTTGTAAACTACTATTATTTCACTTTAATTTTAATAAAATTTGGGTTAATAGATTGCTTGCTTTCAGGTGCTGAGAATGTGGATATCTGCCCACTGCTGCATGTATGTATAACAGTTATTTATTGTCATAAATTAATTTCCTAAGTTGTACCTTATATTATTGTTCTATCTTAGTGCTCATATTTATAAAATTATTGTTAATTACAAGGCTAATATCAGTTTTTTTTATTTTGGTTTATGCATCACAGTATTCTATTAGGAGCAGGGTAGAGCAGGGTGGACCACAAGGGAGTCTGAGCGTTGGTATAAAGGTCGGATATGCCCATTCGTTGGAATAGCAAACCACACCGATGACTGTACAAATAAGATTAGTTGTTGTTTATTATGTTTACTTCCATTACATACTCCAGACTCGAAGGAATGATCACCTTAAACTTTACCAGCTTGTTAAAACCGTAGTGTGAAGGTCAGAATTTATACTGTGGGCTAGTGATTGGATTTGAATTAGTACAGTCGATCGTCAAAAGTATAACCTTTGCTTAGTTGAATCTTCGATTGCTGGTATATTAAAACCATTAGGCACAATATTGTTTAACCCACAAAATGGGATATTTACGTTATTACCACTTAAATGTAATCTTAAAAAATATGGTTTTAAACGTTAATTTTTTACTTCCTTGTACGCATTAAAGAAGATATTGTAATCGCGAAAATTTTTGGTTTTCATATTTCAACGGAAATATCCATTTTGACCATCCCTGAATCCATTTTGACAAGTTTTGTCGTGACGTCTGTACGTACGTTCGTTCGTATGTATCTCGCATTTCTCAAAAACGGTTAGCCGTAGAAAGTTCAAATTTTGTATTTAGGATAATTGTAAAATCTAGTAGTGAATCTTCATTTTTGGCCAGTGCATGATTACCGGAAGTAATACTTTACTCGAAGGCCATTATTGATTTTCATCAAAAATTATTTGGTAAATTAGAATTTTATATTAATATAAATAATGTCATAGATTTTGGTTGAAACTGAAAAGATGAAAGGGGTACTTTACTTGAAGGCCATAATAAATTCACATCAAAAGATTTATTGACATTTAATGCAGAAATCATATGGTATGGTGATAAAGGTTGTAACGCGATTTTTTTTCCAATCTAATTAAACAATTTTATTAATTGTTTTAAGCGTTAAAATTGACTGTAACTTCCTTTTTTTTCCTCCACATTTGTGAGCTGAACAAGTCTGCAGCAGGAGAATAAGATATAAGTTAAGCGGATTCTTCCGCTTAAAATGTTGAAACCGTCGATTTCCAATGCTATATCTAGTGACATAGACAATTCTAATGTTATCAAGGAACATGAAGAAATCTTATGAGAACTTGTTACCAACTGAAAGAAAAGGACATATAAACGGAATTAGACCTCCAGAAACAAGAGCTTATGTGTGTGTGTCAATTTGCCAATGTCTGTTTTTGAGATACAGCTAGTTTTGGAAACTAGTAACCCAGTTGAGGGGCATTTTTTAGGCCACCGATTTATAGTGTTATTGACGTACAAGGAAGTCATGGGGTGTCCACATCAGATATTTTTAATGCTTTATCTTTTGACTGCTCTCTTGAATTTGTTTTGAAGGGACGGCAAAAATTGACTTTAGGGCTTTGTTTGGACTAGGAAAGAGGTAAAAATATAGTACTTCTTTAAGGGGAACTTCCCCTTTGGGAATTTCCCTGGATCTAAGAACCGAGGCAAGAGAGAAAGAGAGAGAATGTTTTTCAGTTTTTCGTTTATATCTCGAAAACTGATGGCCCTAGATTGAAACGTTTTTGTAAAAATTGAAGAGATTAAATTTCCTACAAGAATGTTCCTATTAATTTGTTTTGTATTTGTATTGTTTAAGGAATATGCGCTGTTCAAAGTAACAAACGGAAGAGGTGATGAATGGAAAAGAAAAACTCAGTATTATACTGTACTGTATACCAAAGCATACTATTCCTATAATACTGTAATGATTTATTTTTCAAATTTGTTACTTTGAAGAGCTTATATTTCATAAAATATACCAGATACGAAAAAATAAATGAGAACATTTTTGTGGGAAATTTAATGTTATTCAATTTTTTACATACAATGTTTTAAGCTACGACCACCCCTTTCCGATATATAAACGAAAAACATGACCTCTGTTTATTTCTGCTTCTAGATCCGGTGTTTACCTCTTAACTGGTCTAAATTAAGCCTTGAAGTCAATTTAAGCCGTCCCGCCATTTCCATCTACAACCATCTCAATAACTGCCTTTATTGCCTTTCGGACAAGGCTTAATAAAAAAATCTTTGGAAATTTGTCTTTAACGTATACATTTGATCTTATGACTTTTCATAGATTATATAAAATCAGTTCATGCTAAATGAATCTACATTTATATAAAATCAACTCGAAAATGTCCTTCCCGGAATCTACTTCCTTACTGCTTGACGTAATTTAGCTGTCTGATGCTAATCCAATTTTATTAAGGCCCTTTGAAAGTCGCTAAATTAATAACGACTGTTTTTAAAAGGCCTGAACAAACGTGCTGAGGAAACCCTTTGTCAAATATTGATTGGTGTTTAATTACAAGATTACAAAGAGGTGTTTGTTCTGGTAGGGAATCGATTTCCAGATAGACGTTTTCTCTGCTGTAGGATGATTATCAATTGAATGTGTGAAAAACTAATATTGCCGTAATGAAAAGTGTGGAGTTATTTTCCAATTAATCATAATACAATACTTCATTTAAACGTTCTTAATCAGAGTTGCGAAAAACGACTTCAGGGAATAAATGAGTTTCTAAATTTTTGATAGAGACTGATGTTTGATCGCCTTTCCTATGCCATGCTTATGTTTTCTACCACCACTTCTACGCTTTTTCAGCGAGATATAATACAATAACTAACTAGTTCATCAGCCCGCGCATGTTAACACATTGCGAGCAATTCTAATACAGTGGTTTAAGATATATCAATACTATTTTTTTTTTTTTGCATGAATAAAAGTACTTTGAGTAAATAAATTATCTTTGTGCTGATATCTTTCCTAAATTAGTAATCAAAAAGAACAAAAATATTTTTAAGGGGGTGCGAATTTTTTTTAAAAAATCAGGCGGATTTATTACATAATTAAAAGGATTCGAACAGAAAATTAACATTAAGAAATTTTTAATTTCCGATTCGTTAAACAGTGGTTAGAGTACCACAAGAGCTAATATTAGTACATTTGTACTACATCGTTTAATGATAATGAGGCTGAAGAAATGAAAAATTCATTTTAAAAATGTCCTTTCAATCAAAAGACCTATTATAGTGAGTTTTAATTAAAAAAAAAAAATGGTTATTGTCTTAACACCAGAAAAAGGATAATAATCTATTTCAAGTCTAGTTAAATTATATAATCGGAGTTAGTACCATAATATATAAGTTCTCACGGGTATTTGTATTGTTAAATCTGCGAATGCGCTCGAGATGGACTTTGATCGACCTTCACCGAACAGGGAAGGTTGAAAATTCAAAAATATGCAATAAATGGGTAACTGATAATAAGGAGGGTATTTCCTTCGCTGTTTCTTCAGATTGTTTTAAAATTTCGATAGTATAATCATTGCTCATAAAAAATCATATTCGTAAACTATTTTTTAGCGCTTTTCATGAATTTCTTTGCTAATGGAGGCATTCCTATACTGGTTAAAGATTTGCGTTCCACTCTGAATTGATTAAACAGGGCTCTCTACTACTGAGTAAGTGAAATTGTGAAACTGAATGATCTGAGTTACGAAAAATTGCATCTCCGTATATCACCGCCTTGCTCGATGAATGAGAGGTTCAATGAGCGGCTTTCTCTTCTAATGTTATTTCCGAACCTCGACTGAATTAAGAAAAAGCGGAATAACTATCCTTGAGCATAATTCCTTCTTTTATAGTAAAGCACTTTCTAAGAAGACATTGTTATCACTGGTCATCCGTGGTGAACCTATTATAAAAAATTGGACTTTTTAAATCAGAAATTAAAATACGACCTTAAATTACACATTTAACCTGAGTTATTTCATGTGCATTTAGATAATATTTCTAAGTTTTTCATAATGTATTAATTTATATTCAAATAATCTTTAGATTTTTCGCTTTTTATAAATATTTTAAGACGATCCATTGTGAATTATTCAAGAGGCAGGAGTTTCCTGTTTGAGGGGATAAAGCGGAGCAAATCCTCACAAAGACTAATTGACTACTGCCAATAAGAAACTCCACACACAGAGTCAGCTAATGAAGGCGAGAAGTGAGAAGCTCTGGCACAAAGAAGTTCCTTATTCGAGGAACTGAATTTAAACTTGGCCGAGAATCTCAATGAGACATCTGGACTGACCAGACTTGACAAAATCAAATACCCTTTTTTTACCTTAGGACGATTAATAATTTAAAGCATTATATATTGGTGAGGGACAGAGCTAAGGTGTTTGATTATAAACACTGAAAAGAGAACTCAGCAGCTATGGTCTTTCTTAGGAAAAAAAAATTATATATATATATATATATATATATATATATATATATATATATATATATATATATATAAATGAAAAAAAACATATAAGTCTGTTCTATCTGGTCAGGTAAAAAATAGCTTAGATTTTATTTGACATATAGAACATTTGAATTGGAGTTGGACAAAAAATACTCTTGAGTAACGAGTACCGAATATTTTACTGGAATATTCTCACTAGCCGGGATTAGATACGACTGGGAATGGATAGGGTAGGTCAGTCTTCGTTATCCTTTCCATACCTAGTCGTATCTAGTGAGATAGAGTAAAATAAGCCGTGCTTATTACTCGGAGTACTTTTTGCCCATCTCAAATTTGAATACCATTATAAAAAATATGTTTTAGCAACCTTAAAACAAACAGTTCTATAAACAACTCCTATGGTTTAGAGTCATTTTGGTTACCGTATCGTACGATCAATTGTACCGAAACATTTTATATTCGTCGAATATTAGAAGAATTATTATTTATTAGCCACAAATTTTGTGATACAAGAATCAGCAAAGGTAGAAAGGCTATCGGCATACTAAATTCTCTCCTCCGGAGCAGTAACATCCTTGCCAAGACGAAGAAACTAATATATACTGAGCTGGACGAAAGTATAATTCTGTATGGCTCTGAGACTCGGACTAAGAGGGTACAGGAAAATAAATTTTATTAATGGAGATGGATTTCTGGAAGAGATCTGCCAGTATTTCAAGGATAGAGCATGTCAGGAACAATGTAATCAGAGAAAGAAAGGAAATAAAAAGAAACACTTTAGTGAAGATTAAGAAAGAAAGAAGATTAAGGTGATATCGTCACTTAAAACGAAAAAAATTAATGGATTCATTCATTCATTCGAATACCGAAATTGATAATGGAACGGAAGGGTGGAATAGAAGAAAGCTTTGCCGGACATGGATTGACGGAATAGATGATCGACAGGGAGAAATGGAGAAAGTGGCTTAAGGAGGAATTCGTTTGAGGGAAACTTCATACGTGAAGTAATCCTAAATAAAATAAAGATAAAGATCTTTTATATTTTTAATTAAAAAGTTCTAGATCTATACAAGTTTAACAATTTTTTTTTATCAAAACAAATAAAACATAAATTATTGTCATTCAATGATAAAATATGAAAATTTCATCTGAAGTGAAATCTGTTGCAGGAGTGTTATGAAATAATTTCAGAATAGTAAGCTGATAGACATCAGATCTCTTCTGAACAGTTGTGAATTATTTTATATTTAATGTCGAAATCTCATTTTACGATGTCGAGGTTGAATTGGATTATATGAACTGCCAATAGTGAACTACTAAACGAAATCACGTTTATTCTCCACCATCTATATCGACAAATTCGTATAAAAAAAAACAAAAACTAATGTAACAAATTTATTAAAAATGGACACTTTAATTGCTGATGGGCACTGCTTTGGACGTTTTAAAATTCGACTCACAAAAATATCTGTAATCTATTTTAAATTCTGATAATTTTTTCTTTTGTTTTTTCTGAAATATGTATGTTAATGTATAATGTATAATAATGTATGTTTTATCTGAAATATGTTTTTTCTGATATATGTTTCAGAAAAAAAACTGAAAAAACTAAAGAAAAATCGACCGCATTATTATAATTTGAATAATTAAAAAAAAATTACGAATAATTTTGTGAGTCACTGTAATAACTTTCAGCTTAAAGCATGAGTTAATTTCTAGGATGAAAATATAATTTAAAATTGTCATTGTTTAATTTATAACATTTTCCAAGAAAAAATAATTTATCGAGTATTAAAATAAAAACTATTAATTCGTATCTGTATAAACGCAGCCAAAATAATTTCCCATCAGATTTGCATTCATATTATTCCTAAGGGGGAACATACAGAAGAAAAACATTTTCACTTAATTATTAAAAAATAAGCTTGTAATAGCCTGTATATGTCCTGTAGGGCGTGGATGCGTCATATAATTACTACTTTTATATATAATATATGATAAGATTTTTAAGACAATTAATTCAAATAACCATTAAGATAAAAATTCTATTCTAAATCATTTTTCAATTTTTGGGTTATATTTTTCTCATATATTTTGTGAAATATTAATTTTATAAAATGGCCGTGCTCCAGCAATAATGCAATAAAAAAAACAATGCATCTAATGCTCTAATTAAATCTGTGTTAGGCAAATAATTAGATAAAACAATAAAAGCCCTTTCTTTTACAAGCACATTAGCCGACCGTGCCAAGAGCTGATAGAGACTGGTGGAAATCTAAGAGGCTTCTTCAAAGCCAGTAGAGTTGGAAATAAAAGAACTATCTCCTGCCTTGGATAAAAGCATTTGGCTGCCATTAAGGGAGGTCCGGAACCACCTGTTAAAGCACTAGTTCCTCGACCAAGTCCTATTTCTTCCCAAAGCGACTTCATCTTCGGGAATGTCGAGGAGTATTCGGGTAAGGGACTAGAGAAGTTGAAAACACGAGGAGTCTCAGAATATTCATAATCGCCTCTTTGTTAAAATTGAGTTTTTATCTTCCGAAAATTAATTTTACAAATCTTTTGAAAATAAAAGGTCTACTTTGGTGACATTTTATTGCAGGATATATATTACAAAATGTCTAGTAATTAGCGGTTTTTAAAAATTGTTTTTAATAGGAAATATGTTATCATTCTCGCAATCCGCCACATACTTTTAAATTCTTCCCCTTCTTTTTGTACAATATTTAGATTTATTTTTAATTAAAGTACACTGCAATAGATATTATTACACAATAATTATTTCTCTCTGAATTTCGAAAAAAATTAATCATAATTATGTATTCTATTATGTTATATGTATGTATATGCCAAATATGTATATATACATATATGTAAATATGCATTCTATTTTGTATATACTTGCATATATATAAATATATATAAAGCTATACACCCATAATTATTGATACCATAGGTGTATAGAAATAAATATTGGGTTGATGCGAAATTAATGCAGGTTTTTAATATTCAATTGAAAATACGCCATATCTTCACTTTAACTATATATATTTAATCAAAGGAATTTCCATCAGAATCAATGCACTTTTGCCAACGTTCAACAAGCTTTCTTATCCCAGCAGAAAAAAAAATCTGAATCGCTGGATGCAATGAACTCACGCAAACAAATTTTCAATTTCATCCTGGTTTTGAAAATGTTTCTCCCTCAAAAAGTTGTCCAGATGTCTGAAAAAGTGGAAGTCTGAAGGAGAGAGGTCAGGTGAATAAGATGGGTGTTGAAGAACTTCTTTTTGAAGTTGTGGTGTTGAAGAAAGCCTGCATTAATTTTGTATCAACCCAATAGTAACATTTAAGACGGACTAGCTCTAACAGACATGCAATTTCATTTTCATTAACTAGTTATAATGCTTTCAAATAATTAAAAATACGTGACAGAAAATTAATTATATAAATCACAATCTTAAATAAAATAAAAATTAAATTATTTAAAATCTTATTACTGATTGATGATTAACAAAAAAAAAATTAAAAAATTTTAAGAAGCATAAATAGCATCATGAATAGAATTCACATTTCACAATGACAGAATATACAAATTAAGAAGTAAAATTAAGTAGATTGTGCACCATGAAAGTCACGACCATCCAAAATTTACTAAATAGATAGAGATAGGAAATCCGATAAATATGTAGATTACTGATAATAAGAACATTACTAGATACTGAGTTTTTATCTATACATTATTAGTTAGATATAATACCAGTATCTTTGAAGAAGTAAAATTATTCTGAACTAGAAATAAGACAAAAAAATTTAAAAACATTCTTGCAAACTATCGAAATTTTTATCAATCTCACTTATATTAAGGTATACTTCTGAAATAGAAAGTTAGTAAAATATAAGTTTAGCTTTATATATTACTTTTTAAATTATTTCAGAAAATAAAACACAATAAAATAAAATATTAGTCAAAAATAGTGTTATGCTATATTAACAATTCTGTCCTTGTGTAAAGCAGTTATAATCTCGACTCAATAGTACACTTGAGGCGTATCTACTCTTTATCTGATCACTAAAAGTTTTATTTCGTTTCCAACTCTCTCTAAGTTTAAAGTTGTTGCATAAAATTTGAATATGATAGAAGACTTTCCCTTGGGTCTAACAAAGTTGGAATACAAAATGTTAGACTTTGTATATTTTAATGGTGGAAGGAATCGTGAGCTCAGTGAGTCTCACGATACAATGCGACATTGTGAAAACAATAAAATATTTTATTGTATTAACTCATGATAACTTACTAATATTGTATTGCAGATATGCATAATTGATTCTCTACTATAATGTAAAATTAGAAAAAAAAATCATCTACTCCCCTTCGACGTAGAATTTGTGGAATTGAATTAATTGCAATAAATAGTTAGAAATATTTCTTATTATTTGATCATTATATTTTTATACAAATTACTTCAGAAAGAAGATACTTAATTTCTTGAATTCCGTTGTAAAGATATATTTTTATTTTTTCCTCTCTTCTTCGACTCATTTACGCCATCCGTTGCCTTAATTACTTCTTCATCATCTTGAAATCATATTTGCACATCTGCCAACCTATTAGTCTGGGAGCTGAGGACCAAAAACGTGTCTGATTTAAAGAAAATTTTTGATCGTCTATGCCAAAAGTACTCTCATAATAGACTGGAAATATCGGTTGCAATCAAATTTTATAGGTCAACGAATTCGTAATTTTCGTCACTTTTTTCAGATTTTCTTTCGTGAATCCCTCCCAGTGCATTTTAGGCAAAACTTTGACTTGACCAATTTTAAAGAACGTTAAATATAAAATATATTATATATATATAAAATTTTCAGGAAATTTAACGTTCTTAAAAATTGGTTATTTCAAAGACCTACCTAAAACGCACTGGAAGCGAGTTACAGAGGGAAATCCAAAAATAGTCCAATTTCTCTAAAATTGTTATTTTAATATTTCTTGGCGTCTGTTGGGAGTAATTACAAATATTTTGCATGAATGTTGTAGAAATTGTAATCCTCTATAAGATTGGTTATTGAGCGTTTTGCACTAAAGTGCACTGAAAAATAGTTATTAAGATGAAACCACTGAATTTCAAACTTTTTAAATTTTTTGACATTTTGAAGATATGCACGAGCCCGTATCAGTAGCTATTTCGAATTTTATAAAATACTAAGCATAAAACTTAAAGGAAATTTAACGTTCTTTAAAATTGGTCAGGTCAATGTTTTACCTTAAATGCTCCGGGAGGGAGTCACTGAGGAAAATATGAAGAAAGTTACGAAAATGACGAATTCGTTGAGCTATTAAATTAAATTTTTATTGCAACCGATCGAGAGTGGCAGACATTTATATTTCCTATTTTTGATCTCATTCTATTATGAGAGTACTTTCGGCATAGACGATTAAAAATTTTCTTGAAATCAGACAAGTTTTTTAGCCTCAGATCCCGGACAATATCCATTTTTCTTCCTCGTCTTGCCTGATGAAATTGCTTTTGTTCTCTATATTCTTCCATGCTTGGCTACTGTTGTCGGAGGAAGCCAGGACCCGTTTGCGATAATAGCAAGGAGTAGATAATAATAATTATAAAATATAGTAATTATTTGGGATGGCCATTCTTTCCCAAGTTATAAGGCATAAGGCCGTTGAACTGAATTACCTATAATAGTGGTAGTTTATAATGATATTTATGTTTAAAGTTAAATAAAAATGTATAATGCTTGTTGTGATGATAGGGTTTCACTTGCCTCAAATAGATTTATACTTATAGAAGCTTCTTCATTATGTTAAAATTAAATATTAAATAAACTTAAATTATTTAGAGCAAAACAATAACTGGTATTAACTACTGTATTCATTTTTTCATTGTAGGTCTCATTAAGTTGGAAATTAGTTCACCATGCAAACACTGTTGAAAATGAATCCAGTCAGAGGCGATGGTTACGAAATAAGCGGAATTGTACACCCTGGTTGTTAGTGTATATTTAATACGCACACAGGCATACGAACTGTGCCAAACTGATGAAACAATGGATTGCTATTCGGTGTAAAATTTCGCTTCCAATTCGACATTACAGTCCTGTTCAAATGAGACAGGCGACCATTATTCTTAGTTTAGTTTTTGTTTTGTTGTTGTAAATTTAGCTTGAATATCGTGAAATATTTGAAATTATTTTATCATTTAAATACTTTATAAAGCATTGATTTGTCACTTACTAGAGAGGTAATCTGGGCCGAAATGAGTGGACAGTCAGTCGAGAAATAAATTGAGATAGGAATGATTTTAATTAGCAGTTATAGCTGTAACTGCTAATTATGAATCTCGGTTGAAAGCAAATTATTAATCATTTGACTAATTTATTAAATCATTAATCATTATTCATTTGGATTCAGTTGGATTTCAAACGGACGAAATCAAAATTCAATTTCATAAAATTCGAAAACGTGTAAAATAATATTCTAAATTCTTCGTTTTGATGGGTAGAGTTCATTAAACTGATTGCTTATTTTAGGAATATAATTATAAATCCACCATTACTTCTTCCCATTTATTGAACCACTTTCTATACACAAGGTTCGGACTGGTCTGTTCATTTTCAAATGTTCCTTGTCCTATAAGTATAATTATAATTCATTATTACATCGTGTTAATTAAATTATTGTCTTGTAACTATTTTTAATTTTTAATTGTCTTGTAAAAACTTGTCATTCTATCTCACATTTTATCCAATATCCTTTCTTTATAATCACATCCTTATTGTAAAATATACACATACTCATCTATTTTTATATTTGTTTTTGTTTGGAAATTAGTCAATACTAAAATCTAATCAGTTAATTTATAGTGATAATAATTACCTTTGTCTTCATCTTTGTAGCTTTAACCTTATTTTAGTTTAATTGACCTTTCCGTTAAAATTATTTCAATTTTTTGTTATTATCAGGGTTCTTTCTATAATTAAATACATTACATTTAAAAGCAAATATAAAAATAGATATATATGTGTATATTTTACAATACGGATGTTATTATAAAGAAAGGATATTGGATAAGATTTGAGATAGAATGATATGTTGTCAAAATAGTTGCAAGACAATAGTTTAATTAACATGATGTAATAATGAATTATAATTATAATTATAATTATAGGACAAGGAACACTTGAAAATGAACAGGCCAGTTCGAAAAGTCGTGTAAAGAAAGTAGCTCAATAAATGAGAAGAAGTAATGATGTGTTTATAATTATGTTCCTAAAATTAACAAAATAGTAATTTAATAGCGTTCAGCGCATATTTATATAGTAGTCAAGATTAGCAACAATAGTTGTTGATAGCATACCATAAAATTTTCGGTTTTCAGATTTCAACGGAAATATCCATTTTGACTAGTTTCGTCGTGGCGTCTGTACGTACGTACGTTCGTACGTATTTCGCATAACTCAAAAACCGTTAGCCGCAGAAAGTTGAATTTTCGTATTTAGGATTGTTGTAAAATCTAATTGTGAACCTCCCTTTTTGGTCAGTGCTTGATCACCGGAAGTGGTACTTTACTTGAAGGACATAATTGATTTTTATCAAAAATTATATTAAAATACTAGGCAAAACTTCTCAAATTTAGTATTTATAACTTATATATTGATGTAAATAATATACTAGATTTTGGTTTAAATTGAAAAACCGGAAGCGGTACTTGAAGGTCATATTATGCTTTCGTCAAAAATTATATTAAAATATAATGTAAAACATCTCAAATTTGGTAAATAGGACTTTTATATCGATATGAATGTATATAATATATTTTGGTTAAAATTGGTGAGCCGAAAAGGGAACTTTACTTTAAGGTCATAATAAGATTACATCCAAAATTATATTTAAATTAAATACATAAATCATATGTTTCGGTAATAAAGGTTACAGACGCAATTTGGTTTCCAATCTAATTAAACATTTTTATTACTTCTTTTAAGTGTTAAAATTGTATGTAAAATACTGATTTTCCTCCCCATTTGTGTGTGTGTGTCAATAAATGGATGTCGCAACGCCGAGTGTCGTTTTTGAGATACTGCAATCTTCGGAAACTAGTAACCAGATTCAGGATCACTTTTTGAGCCACCGATTTATAGTTTAATAGGCGTACAAGGAAGTCAGGTGTTGCCCACATCAGATATTTTTTTCTTATTAATTACACTGCAACCATAATAAAATCAAAATATATTAGTTTATTTGAAAATCGATAGTATAATAATGTGTTTTAAGTCTGAATATACCCACACATATTTCAAATGTTTAACTACAGTCAAATTTCAGTAAACCTTTACCCTAAGTGGATCATTAACGTAGAAAAAAAAAGTTATCTTTTATGTCTATTCTTTGTTTTATTAATTGGAAAAAAGTCACTTTTGTTTTTTGAATTATTTAAAAAAACAAGCCAATTATTTGCAATGTTAATTCTGCAACTTCATACAAGAACATTCTATATGAAGTTGTGAGAAAAATAGAAATTCAAAATTAATACTAATGATGATTCGTAAATTCAAAAAGCTCTAAATTTATAACTAAGAAACACCGAATCCCAGTAATTGAATTTATTTTTAGGTAGTGACATTATAATTAACAATGCCATATTTTTGTCAATGCCAATAGTTTTAATTTATTATAAATATTCTTGTTTCCGAATGGAACCATTTTTGATATTGGTATTTCTTACATTCAAGCTAAATAATTATTAAGAGTTGTGATAATAATTACAGCAAAAAAAAAACGGGAATAATATCAAGTAATAATAATTTAAATAAAACAATTGAGGGAAAAAATATTTGAATGATCAGATATGCCACATAAAGACTGCAGTTAGCAGTATAGACTTAGGTAAGTGGTGGGGGATGGCCAATCAGAAGCCAGAATACTCTATAACCTAATTATCTCAGCACAACATCCGGTGAAGATGTACTCTCTTTTTATAAAAAATTCAGTCTAGTGTGGATCTCGGTGTAGTGCGGTTCGCTATTTAGTGTGCTTTTAAATACTATTTTAAGAGACTGTATAAAGTTTAATTTGTTAGCTACCTGTCTGTAAATACAATTTAAATTTTCAATAAGTTTAAGAATTTTATTATTTAACAATATACTTATCGAAATTCGGCGGTTTAGAGGAAAGCAGAGTAAAAAAGAAAGAAGACTTGGCCATCATTGGAATTCAGATGTAAGTTATTAACTTTTTACCGAAAAATATTGTTTATTGTTGTAATATTTTTTATGTTCTTTTATAAAAAAGATATATTTTACTTTTGAATATATATCTAAAAAACAAAACAGTAAGTACAGTACTGTTTTGTTTTTTTCATTCCATGAAATATTTATATTAAAAAAATAGTAATGTTTTAAAGGTTTTTTCAGGTTCTGATAAATATTAATTTCTCATATTGGAAATTAATGTTGCAACATGATCCTAATACTTTTTAGATTTTACTAATCCTTATGAAAAACTATCGTTAGACTATTAGAGTTTTCAATACTGGAGAATTTTGCCATATTTTATCAAAATATTTTCATTATGGCATTTCAATAAGGCCTTATCATACTGAGGCATTTTTGTATATTTATTTCATTTTATTGTAATCCCATCAGACATTCTTAAGAAATGGATTATATCTATCTTTTTTTTTTCTTTTCTTTTTAACAGAGATGAACTGTTTGAATGCCAGATATTACCTACCACATCTACGTGCAATAAGAGATAATGGTTTATGCAACCATTCATACCATACATTTATTTTAGTTCTTATAATTCTTGAAAACATTAAATTTTAGAAATGACATATTTCAAACTAATCGATATTTGTAGTATGATTTAAGTTTTTTCTCTTTGTACAGTAGCCATGAGATGCATCCTTGCTGAAAACATCAAGTTGTGGAAAATTCCACTGCAAAAATACAGCCTTTAAAAAGTTTTTGACATGTACTTTACATTTAAGTATGAAATGTTCTAGACTAAGAGGTGGGGATAGGTGGCTTCTCTTAACCTACTAGAAAGCTATTTCATGTTATTCATACTGTCATGTATTTTTAATATTTTGCAAACAAAATATATAAAGAAACAATTAGTTTCATGGCTAAATATGTTAATCAACCTGTGATATTTTTACATCAATGGTTTTCCTTTAACAAAAAATGTATCGATTTATTCATATTCGTGTTTTTAAATTAATAATAAAATTATTTATGTCATGAATATTAATAATAATTCTTGACATTTTGTTATTTTAAATTCGGAAAATCGAATTGATATTGTTTTAAAATTGTCTCATTAAACTCATTGCTTTAAAATTTTGGATACTGGTTTTAAATTTCATGTATAATATGCATACACATTTTTAAAAAAAATGAAATTAATTTTATTTTTAAATATGAAGCATTCATTCAGAGCTCCTTTTTATAAAAATCTGATAGAAATCAATTCTTGTACAGACTAATAAGCTAAATTCTCTTCAAGAATATAAATATTCCTCCAGACAAAAATAATTATATTTAATTAAATATACAGGAAACACAGCCAACTCTCAAACCTCTTTTTCCGAAAAACTAGTGTTATCTTATCAACATTTTGGTATCGATATTTAATTCTTTTAGATATGTTATTTATATTATTTCCGTAAAAAAAATAAATATAGAATTTACAATAATCTCAATGATAAACTGTTGTTAAAACAGTTGCAATTGAACATTTAGCAATGTGTTGTATTGAAAATTACATATACTTATCTTTTCAAGGCTAAATATTTTTGTTTTTGTAAATGTCTATTGTGATATCTTATACCCGATGATATATTATGATTTAATACATATTGGTATCCTTATTTTACTTTTAGACAAAAAATTTACAATTTATCACATTTGTCATTCATTCCGTTTCTACAAGCCTATTTAAACAAGGTGAACAAAAGGCATTATGTTTGAATAATATAAACATTATGTTTGAATAATATTTTATTAGAAAATAAATATCTCTCTAGAAATATTTTAAGACCTACATATATACTGAATAGCAAATTTACACGGACTTTATGGAAAGTTATCTATTTATACACACACATTCATTTCTTGAAAATTAAAATACCTCTAAATATTTACGTATATATATATATATATATACATATATATATATATATATATATATATACATATATATATATATATATATATATATATATATATATATATATATATATATATTATACATATATATATATATATATATATATATATATATATATATATATAGAGAGAGAGAGAGAGAGAGAGAGAGAGAGAGAGAGAGAGAGAGAGAGAAAGAGAGGAGAGAGTGTGATAGTAATTTTCGATTAATGAATAATGTTTAGTGTTAAAGGATGGGAGGATTTCAGATCTATAGAAAGGAAGTCAGTAGTCTCTATAACGCAATTAGTTGTTCACAACATACTGTGTTAGAATATACTTTATTTCTTTTTTGAATAAATCAATACTTCTTCTTCGGTTATCTACTGGTTATAACTAGATATTTTTATTAATGTAACATGTTTAAATAGATACTAATCGCATCGGACATTTTACATTTGATACTAAAAATTTGTTTCAAAGTCACTAAGAAAACTTTTTCTCCAATTTATTATACTTCACTATTCTTCGTTGTCATTATATAGAAGACTTGATGAATATTGGAGTGATATGACAATTTTTTAAAGAATAGATCAACACATCATTTAATTGTAAGCCGTTATAATATTAATTTTATGACAAATCGAAAACTATTTCAATACATATAACAGAAAACGTATTTGTTGAAGTAATCAAATTAGAACTAGTAATTTTTTATAAAATAAAATTATGAACTCTGACAATGATTAAAAAATTTCTCATTCTTACTAGATTCCTTTTGGACCTACGCTTCAGATATATAAAGAATAGATAAATAAACAAACTTTAAACATTTTCAGTAACAAACATTTAAAAACTATGTCCTAGTTATGTGCCTACTGTTAACAAAAACATACGGACCGACTAGGAACATTTCCAAAACAAATTAAAAGGACATCGTATCAGTCTCGTACAAAATAAGTTCTACTTCCCATATATCCCATAATACTCCTAAAAGCTGAATAGAAGTAGGATTAGGGACTTCCTGGACTGACAAGAAATGCTTTTAGTATAAGTAGTATGAAGACAGGAGAATATGCCTCTGGGTTCTACTCTACCTGATTCCTAAAATGTTTTTAACTAATAACAAGAATTTAATTTTTTTTTTCCTTGGCCCATTTCTGTTTCCATGAACGATCTGATTGTGAGCCAAATAATTAAACAATTACAATATGTTACTTTTTAAAATAATATCGCTTAACTAAAACAACTTAGTTAATAATGCTAATTAGCTTTCTTAACGACTCCTCACTTGCTATGAGATATCTCTGTCCCCAAACATCTGGTGTTAGCCCCCCAAAATCAAATTCTGGATCCGAAAATGGATACGAGTATGCACTAGTGGTAAAGTTTTGAAATTCGATTGGTAATACATACGAACGGCATTTGTTATGTTAAAAGAAATATTGCATTGGACCGAACTGGGCATTTGTCTAACTAAATAGTTAACTAAACAAACGACTCTTGACGCAGAGAGCAGTTATTCGTCGGCAAAAGGCGGATAAGATGGCGCAACGACATAAATGCGAAAAGTTCCTTATCAACCCCTGAAGAATTTTCTAGTTTCCTCTCGGCTGACAAACAACTGTTAAGTGACTCGATAGTGCTCTTAGATAAAGAAAACTTACAGCTGCTGGTCAATATTGTAGACAACTGGGCAAATAAACACCAACTAAAGAAAAACTCAAATATCTGTGAGGAAAAGAACAGCATGGCGGCTTAGTTTTGTTAAACAATCTTTTTCTAAAGATAACCATATAACAAAACCAACTCGATATCTTCAGTACAGTGTTGGTCGTTGATGTAAAATAATGTGCAAATATTAAGAAATTAACAACCTTCATTCAACTACTTCTTCATTTAAATAGCTACTTATTAAAACTATACTTATGTATAGCATTTCCAAGTCAATTGTAAGCTTTTCCAAATCAGTTGTCACCTTTTCCATTTCAATTATAATTTTTCCCATTTCAAATGTAACTTTTTCCATTTCAATTGTAACTTTTTCCATTTCAATTGTAACCCAACCGGTTATATGAATCAATTCAATATTATATATTTTTCCGGCATATTCTTCCTACTTTTTTTTCTCCTTTATTAGATAATTGATATTATATGCTAATTTCAAGTAGTTTATGTTTTTGAAATAAAATTGTTGTTTATTTATTTTTAAATATTTAGGGTTGGCATTCATTGATTTGACGATGGTTCATTAGGTTTTCGCACTTAATACCGAAATTTTGTTCAGCCACGAGCATTTCTAATTAATTATTACTTTTCAAAATTCTTCGGGATTGGAATCGTTGACTAGGTTTTTAAGGGAGCTATTTCCGAATTTACTATCTAATTTCCGATCGCGAATGCGCATTTCGATTTCCGTTGTTATTGAAGTTTTATGTGATAAAGGATCGTTTATTAGCCTTTCGAGGAGGCTTTTAGTTTCCATTTTTTTAATTAGATTTTTAATTGCGCATGCGGAGTTTGCATTTCCGTTACTGTTATAGTTTTCTATGACATAGGGAAGGGGTTCTCTTTTTTTTTGTATTTATTTTCCTCGCTAATAATATCCAAAAATTGAATTTTATATTTAAAACAGTTTCTACTATCGGTTTTGTCTCTCAAGGAGTCTAAAAGTTGTGACGTTTAATACCTTTGATATACTTACCTATGATATACTTCCTGTGACAGGACAAATCACTTTTCGATTTCACAGCGATCATCGTAAAAAACTAGCTGCCTTTCGGACTTCCCCGTCCCACTAGAACAATCAAAAACCACTCAGAAATATATTTTAGAATTGAAATTCAGAAAAATAAACATCAAAACCCGTAACAAATAACAAATAACAATCCCAAGTCAACAAAATAAAAAGTAAAACCAATCATTTCAACTGTCACTCTTTAAATTAAATGGTAAATTAGGGTAAAAAAAATTATTATATAACAATTAACAAAAATAGCCTGACAAATCTATTTTTATAAAATTAATAAACAATAATAAATAATAAACCAATAACCATCAGTTATGGACAAGATAAAATACCATATAAAAAAAGTAGGTACATTCTGTAAATTGAAAATTGTATTAATAAATTGAAAACTAATATTTAATAAATAATAATTGACAATACTAAAAATAATTAAATAGCCACATATTTAAATCTACTCTTAAGAATTATATTTGTAATTGTAATGATATTAATGTTTTGTGGTAAACATGGCGTGTATTATAACCAGCATATCGTATTGTCCTTTTCTGTAATTCATCATTTCTAAAAATATCCTTTTTTGTAAATTCTTTCATACATCTAAACTTTCATGTTTTTAAGTGGATATACTAAAGAGATATATTCTGTTTTTCACACTCCATTAATGTGATTTGATAGTTTTAGTTTTTATACTCATTTCCCATTACAATTATTACATTCTATTTCATATATTATTACTTATTGTTTGACCTGATATATCTCTTTATAAGTCATAATAACATCTTTAAGTAAGTTTTATATTTATGTGTAAATATCTTATGAATGATAGTTTAATCGGCTTCCAACAACCGTACAAATCCAGAAAGATTTAGCGTTTACTAAATTTATGCTGAGTCAGGTTAACGTTAGATTATTATATCTAGTTTTATATTATGGTTAAGTTAAAAAAAACAATCTGTGCGAAACCCAGATAATAGCATTACAGATTTACAGATTTACCTTCTCCAAAATGAATCCTCCTACTTACGCTTTGTTCTTCAAGGGTGTATTTTGCGAACAGACGGTTCAGCATTCATTGCTTCGTTAGTGATTCGTTTGTTCAAATCCACACTCCTGCTTGGATCCGCGACCCATTAAAGCTCATTTAAAATTGAAAAACATTCCGCTGATTGATTTACTGAAATAGTCTTTTTCTTCATCTCAATGCTCACGTAAAGAATGCTCTAAAAATAAATTATTTAATTTTAAAAAGACTTTCTGTACTCACAATGAAAATCAACTATTATCTTCCGATGCTATTGGTATACCTTTAATAATAAACTATCTGTCAATCAAGTTATATCATCTAGGCTTATATTATATCATCAGAAATTAGTCCAATAAATATATGGTAATAATACCTGAAAAGTTTTGTAGAAGTTCTGAAAATTAGCTCATTTGTGTTTTTGAGATGTTGATTACATATTTCAAATTTGTTACCTGAAATTTTTTCTGAAAATATTAAAAAAATCTCAAACATTAATCTTTTTTTTTTCTCAAATAATATGAAAACCAAGCATTTTTTTAAGCAACCATTAACCTATAAGTAATAAAACAAGTGTAAATTCCTTACATTTTTGTACTCTAAATTTTTTTCTTCCCGGGGCTCGTTTAGGAGCATCCATTCACAGTCTTGTGGTATCCATTCAAATGGGTACCAGAAATGGACCTCGTTGGAAGATTTTGGAGAAGTTCTGAAAATTTGTTAATTTATGTAGTTAGCGTGCTGATTACGAATTTCAACTTTGCCATCTCTAATTTTTCCGGAAGTATACATTTTTTTTTCTATTTTTCATGTAACATTTAAATATTTTAAATAGGTTGATGTAGCCATGATAAAGTGCACGATTTTCATGCTAATGAAGAAAATACGAAAACAGATTAATTTTTTGAGCTTTTTTTTTTAATTCGTAATCAGCGCCAAAAAAAAAACATAAATGGCAAATTTTCAGAAATTATCCAAAATTTTCCACCAAGACCCCTTACTGATCATTTTGAAGTTATTTATAAATCTTAGTGCTTTCTTCATAATCATCATTTTCTCAAACAAAATAATGAGTTCTTACGCATCAATCTTTTTGTCTTCAACTTGAATTTATGAACTCATTTTGACTTACAATTAGTTGCTATTTAAAAGTCGTTTTCCCTTCCTTATATTCTTTCATAAAATTGGAAAATTAAAACCTGCAGTCTTTCTTACTGAAATGAGTGTCAAAGATTTAGATATACTGTAATATCAGTTCTATCGATCCCCTTTCCCTGATTAAATAGCTGCAATATGATTTGGATTTCCACTATTCGGTTACTGCTATTTTGGAGATTTCAGATATTTGTGATTGGAATATGGAACATGATATCTGTTAGACGTATTTAGCCATAGAATACTAAAGAGGCCTGTTAGGAATGGCAACAGGTGGCTGCCCTGCTACCCATATAGTGTTGCCTTCACTTTGTTTAATTAATTAAACATATATAGGTTAACAAGTTTTACAAGGTTAGTACAGTATGTATATGCATGTAAGTAGCATATTTACATATCATATGTGCTGTATAGTTTGATAGATAAATGCATTTTTTTTAATAATCAAAATATGATTTACACATTTAAACAGTTTGGTAATGTGTCATACGATGCAGTCATTGGACAATGAGCCTACCTGTCTTGCCATGCCCATATACTTACTATACATTGGAATAAAATAAAATTTAGTTGCACAATAAGTTTCATATAATCATTATTATTATTATTGAATACAATCTATGTTTTACTGATTTATAAACGCAGTGTATGTATAATTGATAAATTTTGTAAATATTGTTATTGAAATACATGTTTTATACCAAAATGGACCACCAAGTGTGCCCATTGCAAGGTGATTCAACTTTGCGGGACCAAACAAATTAAACTTTCATATGTTAATAAATATTTAAATACAAAATAAAAAATTTAAATATATTTTATTTAATTTCTAACTTAATAAAAATAGAATAATATTCTAAAGTAAAAGTACCAATACGAGAAAATATTAATATCTCGCGTATTGGCGCTTTTCCCAAGTCATAGTTCAAGATTAATCTGGAAATTAAGGATTACAATTTCAGTTAAGCTGCAGATCCGTTTATTTGTGGGTATAGTGATTTGTATATATTTTTTTAAAAAGTCTTTGTTCGCCGTGAAAGGCTTTTCTTGTATCTTGGAAAGGTTGGAAATGAGTTTTATCGAGAGTCTTTTACTGAATGACAGAACCACTTCTGAACTTCCCTACAAATAAAAAAGAAAAAAACGAAATAAATTGAATGTTGTTTGTTATTATATTTTCTTGATTGTTCAATGTATCAGGCTTAAATAGTGAATTTTTAATCACTTTTTGTGGAAATCTAATCCAAGTAATGTACCGTGATAACTTTATTCTATATTTTTGCCAGGATTTTTATGCATCACTCACTTTAAATTAACAAAATGATATGAGAATCGTAGATCACAAACCGATTCTTCTTCTTCTTAGGTTACCTTAGATTGAGGCCATTTATTTTCATTTTGCATTTTTTTATTATAAATAATAAAATATATAAACTGTCCATTATTTTATCATTATTAAACTTCGTTTCTTTTTTTTTTCCCTTAATGACAACCAATACATATCCAGAGTGTGTATATTAATTTTTATATTTCAGTTATTTATTATTAAGGTTGATAACTAAGACAATTTATAACCTACGAATTTTCCAGAAAATATATTTAAGAATTACAATAGGTTTTTATTTTTTAAAGTTGTTGTTAGAAAGACATAATCTCAAAATTCTTTATACTTTTTACGACTCTGAGCGGACAGCTACTGTTCCTTTGAGCTTACTCAATCCTTGTAGATTTTCAGTAGTTTAGAAGTATGAGGGGATTTACAATTAATGCAGTTAAAAAAAAAAAAAAAAAAGAACGTACTAACGCAATATTTTCAAACGTTATATTTATGAAAATATTACAGTTATATACTAAGTTGAGTTTCAGACTTTCGATAACTAAAATATTGATGCAATGACAAACCAAATCAAGTTTGGCCGGACGGCCACCGGCTACGGAGTGGAGTTGAGTTGAGTGGAGTGGAGTGGAGCGGAGCGGAGTTGCCACGGGGTGGCAAGGAAACGGAGTTGAGTCATTTCGGCCTTGTCGAGCTGTTGGATATCGTAGTGCAGAATGTATGAGCCACCCATATTTCGCAGCTTAATTAGATTATCATATTAGTATTTTTTTTTTAAGCTAGAACGTTACAATTAGTTGAATGTATTTACATTACCATAGAACATTGTTCGTAGAAATGAAGGATTCTTTTTGTTCTAGAAAAACTGCGTGGAATTCTCTATTTCATCCAGTTTCATGCTATACATTGAATATGACGGTCGTTTCAAGTGGGTGCCCTTAATTGGGGGAAAAACCTGGCGGTCGAGCGTGATCTCGGCCAAATCACCTCCTTGCATAACAGTTGGCCTAGAGACAGTACGGTCCTTAACAAGTACTGAACCCAAGACCCTTCATAGGCTGTAGTACAGGTTTTTTTTTTTTTTTCAAATAGAGACAAACGTATATATTTATTTTTAAGTTCTGAGTGTGATTATGACTGTGAATTTACATGTTTCGTGGCCTTGACCTTTTCTATCAACTTACCAAACGGAATAGCCTGAGAGTCTTAACGGTAGAAATGTTCTGAGGCCTGAGTAAACTTGTGATTATGGGTAAGACTTTGGTCTACCATTGTTGTAAACTTATTATACCTTTCTATGCATTCGTTTCAGGTAATACCGTACACACCGTTGTTATATCCTGAATAAAGTATGGTAATTAGAATGCGGATTTTTATTATTATCCCTTTGGGATAAGTTTGGGATTTGGTAGATCTAACTTGATAATATAGTTTATATTTAATATAATATTAATAATATTCAGTTGACAGGTAATTGTTGCCTCCTGGTGAGAATAAAAAATTAAAAAAATTGTTTAAAAATTTATTACTCCAATTAGTTGCCTCATATATTTTATTAAGTGAAATTACAAAGCCCCTGGAAGCATTGTGCTGATTTTTTTGCACCTATGGGAGTCTGGTATCGGTGGGGGATATAGTGCGATTGGTGGGCCTCTAAATACTTTTTGCCATACCTGACGACCTTCAGATTGCAGTCCAGTTTTAATCATAGCAAGAGTGTCAAGATTTCTTTTCGCAGGATTATCATGAAATAAATTTTAAATGGCTCATTGGGAATCGAACCCACACCGCTCCGAGCCGAGCTCTCTGGAACTCCCGGCAGTAGGCACTCGATCATCACGGCCTCACCTCGGGTAGTCAGTTACCAGTCTTTAGAATATATATATATATTCAGTTTAATGGAATTTGGCATGGATTCTTGTAATGGTCGGCATTTAGGTGATTTTTGCCACAATATTTCTTCTCATTCCTCGATAAAGACTTGTAAGTTTTCCACCCTATACAGCTGCCATACTCCCACCTTATTCTCACCTATACCCACCAAATCTCCACCATCCTCACCACACTCGACGTACTCCACTCGTGAACTCGACTAACCCGCGACGGGCCTATATCGATTGCAGGAGCGGCGAGGAGCAGGCACCCGCCCAGGGACTGCGGCTGTTCCCGCCGGCGGGAGAATATCCTGCCTTATAATCCTCCTCTTAAAGTCCTCTTCCAATCAATTTACCCTAATCCTCTTTATATAATCTTTTTTAATCTTTAAATTCAAAAATGGCGGTGCGTCAAGTGTATCTGAAAATATCATTTAACCGTTAATTATGAAACCTTCAGTTAAAACAGTTTCAGTTTGACCAGTCAAACTTCATATTGATTGGATTTTAATTTTTGTTCACATGAAATTTATTTATCTCTAATGATTCAGAATTGGTTTGTATAGAAATGATTTAAAATATAATCATTTAATATAATTTCAAATGTTATCTTTTAAATAATCTAACTTAAAATATGACAAAGCAGTAAATCTATAACTTTAAGATCAACCATGAAGTGTAATTATCAATTATATAAATTGTTCTAAACTTTCAATAAAGAAATAAAGTAACTTCAATAAAGAAATTTGTTTAGAGATTCAGCCTTTAATTCAGAAGTCATTATTTATAATTTTGCAAACTAACAAAAATCTAAAAGTCGCCAACGTCTTTAATTAAATTTCATAAATTTGTTTTTTCTTTTTGACGGGTTTATCTTAATTTAATTGGTTATTTATATTCAATAATATATTTTTTTATAGAATGCCAAAACCCAGAGTCTTTGTCATTTAAATATCTCAAATCTATTATTATTTTACCAATTCTAAAGTTTATATACCTATCCTGTTTAATATTTTTTTTATATTTGGTAGTTTGAGGTATAACGCACCTGCCCTAGAATAAATGATTATACAATTCAAAATTTGAAATTGTTGGAAAATCATATTTATATATTTTTTTTTTCTGCACTTTTGAATCCTTTCTTTTGAAAACACATAGACCATTAGAAGGTAATTAAGAATGTAGAAAAATATCCATTAATATGATTTCTCAACAATTTCAAAATTTGAGTTGTACCTTTATTCTACGATAGGTGAGATATATAATAAACATTAAAATTATTGCTTACACTTAAGAATATAGTAATTAAAATAGCAATTGTTTCAACTTTTTTTTTTAGGAATTATTAATAATAATAATAGGTATAATTAAATTGGTATATTTATGGAGAAAGGTTACGAAAATAAGCTTCGAAATGACTACAAATAATAAAAAAAGTAGCTTAAATAAAAACAGCTATTATCTTTGTGAACATTTAAAATCTAAAAGCAGATTTAAATTATTTGAATGGTTCGTATTTTGAATACGTAAACAAGCACAGATCTGTAAAACTTTTAATTGTGTAAACACGCAACTTTTAATGGTTTTGTGTTTTTTCTTTTTACTTCTATATATTTTAACTTTAGATGGCCTCAATTTATACTGTATAGAGCAGCGATTCTCATACTTCTGGTGGTGTACTAAAATTATAAAATAAAATTCACGACGCATATACGTATAATATATGTATCTATTATATATATATATATATATATATATATATATATATATATATATATATATATATATACATATATATATATATATATATATATATATATATATATATATATATATATACACAATTGGGACGCGTTATCACTGGTTCTTGCCGAACTTACCCGGACGTCGCTGGACGAGCACACACTAGAGCCATTTGTGCTAACTGCTTTGCATTCAATTGTGGCATTCGTATTCATTGGAATTATTACTGCTTTAATTAGTAATTATTTAAAATTATTAATCACTACGTTCGCCCAAGAAATAAACTAAACACCAACGACTAATTTTCAGTTGAGGTCGGGGCCTTACCGTAATTTCAATTATTAGTTATGGTAATTGTAGTAATTATTACGACAGCTTTAATTAGATCACAGCTGTCGTCATCCGCTTCGGCACGCTCGTTACAGAGATATGTCAGTTCCTTTTCAGTTGAAGTCGGGTCCTTACCATTATTTAAATTATCACTCCTTTAAATTATTACTATAATTTTCTCAGACCACCGAAAGTCGACAGCACTAATAATTTTAAGTAATGTGTAATTAAGGTAGTAATAATTCCAACGAATACGAATGTTCCAATAGAATACAAAGCAGTTATTTAGCCCAAATGGCGTTAGTGTGCTAGTCCGACGACCTTCGGTTAAGTTCGGCAGGAATCAGTAATAATGCGTCCTGATTGTAAAGTTGTACCAACATTTCATGTACATTTTCAGAGCCGGTTTTTTAAAAATCATCTCAGATAATAATGTAATTACTTTCAATATTTTACTCTCTACCAGCCGAGGGGCTGGTCTTATCTTTATAATCTTGACCTTATACCTTATAAGGTTTATACCATACCTTATACCTAATAATACTTTATACCTAATCCTTATTAGGTTTTCCCAAACCTTTCTTCTCCTATAGGTTCCACGTTTAATTTTTGGGATGAATTAATTTAAACGATTAATTAATTAATTTAAACCAAATGTGCTATATTTTTGGTTTTAATCTGACTGATATGAATATAGAATTCAATTATGCATGTAAACCAAATGCGTTCTCGAGAAGCTTCATTTGTCTCTTTGTTATATTGCTATAAAAATTTATTTGAATGTTTGTTGATATCTTATCGCATAGATTCCATACGTTACAAATGACTCAAGCTAGACTAAATAATATTTAATATATCATATTTTATATATATATATATATATATATATATATATATATATATATATATATATATATATATATATATATATATATGCATATATAACAGATTTATATTCGAGCATCTTGAATGAGATTCACTCAGAATTTAAAAATAAATATAATTAATTCATTTAAATAATAATTTATTTATTATATTATGCATTATATTTAGTTTACTACTAGTATTCTAGCATTATACTAGTTTTCCTTAAACAATTAAGAACGTACACCACTGCATTTCGTTTCCACTGCATGATAGTACTGATTCTTGACCAAAGGCTACCATGTGCTTTCCCCAACCCTTTGATGGGTCAGGCATTCAAACTATTCCAAGCTTTAGGTAAGTTAGTTTATGGTGAAAGTAAGGAACTTGGAAACTGGGAATTAATATCCTTTCCATGTTCAACTAACTCGAAAGCCTTCATGCCCTAAAAAATTGAGAGAATCAGTAAAATCTATGCAAGAAAGAAAAAAACGGATTATTGAGGAATTTCGTATAGTTATTCAAGGTCCTGTACGATGTACCAGAAGTATTTGACTAGCGAAGCCCGAAAAATTCAAGAGAAAAAAAGCTAACGTAATGTGTAAATTCCGAAGTTTTGCAAAAAAAAACATAACTGTAGTTTTTTTTTCATGTCCAAGTTTTTCTTTATAAGACAATATATACTTATTTATAAATATAAATAGGATGTACTATACATATAAGTGGCACATAAAGAAGTAATATGTATTATAAAATATAGTCCAGGCAAAAAGCCAAAAATCACCGATTAGAATAAAATGGTATTTCTGGTATTAGGTACATTTGTTCATTTGAGACCCGTATGTTTGTTACTTGGACCGGGAGAAAGGAGGAGGGGAGAAGGGTGGGGTGAGAGTTGGGATGCGGTTTAAAGGTCCCTTTTTGGGATTTTTCTTAAATATCTCGGGAATTATGAACTTTAGCCAAAGGTACCTCGTATACTATACATAAAATCAAAGCACATACAATTTCCTATAAGAAAGATTCCAGTCATATTTCATAGAGTCATTACTTCGTGTAATATGGGGAGAGAGAGGAGCATTGCAAGTTGAATTTGCCAACATGAGCGTGTTTCACTTCTGAACCAGATTTATCATACTTCGAATTTGGTTCTATGCTTTATACAACAGTTACCCTTTCAGTAAGCGTATATAGTGGCATAAAAGTATTTCTTACCTGCGGATTCGCAGACTAGGTGTATCACCTGAAATTTGAGCATATATCCAAGTCGCAGAAATGAAATGAGACTCTTTCCAGATAGAAATATTATGCAAATGTTGGAATATTTTATTAGAATAAGTTCATTAAGGATGTGAGATTTCTCGCTCTCTTTCCTAATTATCTCCTAAAGCGTTGAACTGAAAACAATATAAAATAGTTCTTTGTTCTTTGGATTGATTTCTGAATGTGGTTTAATTTGATTCAGTCAACCAAATATTTACAAAAACTTGCCCAAACACGTTTTAGAGGTTTTAAAAATGCAATCCATAATTGTTAGGTGCCATGAAAATAGTACAGGGCGAAGGGCTGAAGAGTTAGACTCACACTTTTCGATAAATAAGCGAAAAATAAATTAAAGGGCCTTCAAACTGTACCCCTACCCATCGCCCGCTCCCTCCCCTCCCCCACCGGCGCACGGTGAGAAAAATTGTCGATTTAGTGGCCAAAATTCAATAACTCTTGATTACAAGATGTAAAAAAAAAAAATATATTTTTCATTTATGAGCAGGGAATGTCCTTTATTAGCGTGAGTGAAAGAAATATATATTTTTTTTTTAATTATTGGTTTTATTAAACTTAGAAATGTATAAATGCCTGTAAAAATATTAAATAACAATTGAAATGTAATTTCGACCATATTAAATGTATCATTTATTAAAAAAACAAAAAAAAAACCAACATTTTAGGTGGCAACAGATGATTTTGATTTTGTTCACAATAGTAGATGGCCTATGGTACTAAAATACCATGATACAATTTAATCGATCAAATGCGATCAATCAGTGTTATAGATTTGAAGCTCTGAAGCCCTATTTTTAAACAATACATATATTTTTAGGCCATTAACTTAGGCATAAGCCTAAAATATGCTTAAAGTTATCTTATTTGTCATTTATTTATTTATTATTCTTATTATCATTTAAAAGCTCTATAGAGAAGGATATTAGTTCATTTCTTCCCCTTTTTTGGTCCTATATTTCATAAACTGTTTTTTATTTAAAATAAAGTTATGAAATAATTAAGAAAACAATTAAGTTCAACACCCCTGAAACTCCCTGTAAATAATTTTTTTACCCTCACTAATAATGGACATTTCATGCTCATAAATGAAAAAAGAATTATTGGTTTATCGTATTTTAGTAAAGAGTTATTGAATTTTGGCCACTAAATCGTCAATTTTTCCCACTGTTAGCGGTGATTTATTGTATATTGCTCAAGGCACTTCAATGAATAGCTGTACCAAAATCTAGATATATGTATATTTTTTTTTTTTCTGATCGGATCGGCGATTTGTGGCCTCTTGTTGGTTTTTTCTTCTGAGTATTTCATGAGGAATAACATATTAAATTAACATATTAATAATATATTAATGATGTTTTTTATTGAGCATACAGATAGCAAAGAAAAACAATAAACTAACAGAACTCATTAAAAATATTAATGGCTTGGTTAGAGAACCGCCAGCCGGAGATTGGTCTTGGCAGGCAAATATTATTAATATTTCTATTTCATTGTAATTACATAGTAGGCATACACTACAGGTATTACACATAAAATATAGACAGAAACATATATGAATATACATTAAATGTTATAAAGCATATATGACTTCTGTCGCAGATGGACGTTGGTAAATTACTTCCTCAGATATAGTTTTATTCCTCAATTTTAATGAAATAATTCTCTTCTATCTCCTGGCTCATGATTTATTCTCACTGAGATTCTCCACTCGCCATATGTCGTTGTAACAACTTTTGTATACTTGTGATAAGGCAAGTTGTAGGAAATACCTCTCTACTCTCTTTTTGACGTAATGACAGTATTGCCTTTGAAGACTGTCTGAAAGTATAATCAACCTCAGGTCCTCTTATGATTTGCTAATTATAGGACAATAAATTGCAGTTTTTGGGGAGGCCTGTTAGGGAATATTCCTATTCTGTCTTCTATCTATTCCATAATTAGAGAAACGTCTTTATAATACAATATTGTGTATTAGAATATACGATATATTACGGTATCAATAGCTCTTAAACCTTAGGCCCTTAGGTTTAACTCATTCTAATTTTGAATCTTTTGACCTTAGTAATTAAACAAGTAGGATTACGCAGGACAAACTCCTTTTCCATTTGGAACACTCAGTTATTGATCGCTTCAGCAGAAAAGTTGCTATATTTTACAAAATTCATAATTCACTTTTTTGCCAAAAGCTAATTATACGTTGCCCGCTGATAAATTAATGCAGAGGTCCTGAGAGGGCTGAGTATTAATCACATTTTTAAGCTCACCTCGTAAAAAATGGAATGCGAGGTGTGATTTTAAGAGAATGCTTCCACTCGTTCGTTTATTATTTTCAAGTACCTCGATAAGTTCAAAATATATATATAAGCCACTTTATAACACATATATAACAGCCGCCCAGATTATAAATGCAAGATTTATTTTTAAAAAGAAATCAGCAAGTTTAAAATTGAATAAGCTATTATAAATTAATTTTTTTGTGATTTTGATTTGTTCAACACATTCTTTTCCTCCTTCAACTTATTGCATAACCTTACAAGACGGCTATTGATTAAAATAATTTTCTAACTAAAATTGCATTTTATAATTTTTAGGCAAATTAATTTTATATTTCAATACATTATTTTTTTTTTAATTTAAATGCATGACAATATTCATATTCTTTATCCATTTCGCTAACGATAATTTTAGAATGTGATGAATATTTTATATCTGGTTCTTATTTAAGTGCACAGACAATTGAACGATAAACTAGTTGACGCATGTTGTATTTACAATTATATTGTATATACAGTGCTACCTTATATAAATAGAATTTGTTTATAACTTGACTATAGCTCTACCTATCGGATCCTGGCATAACTATGATATGAACCATCGTTCAGAAGTTACACGATCACAACCTGACGCATATATAAAAATAATATATACAACATTGATTTATGAGTCATTTATTTTGAAAGTGGGGATAGTCTATCTTTGAATAAAATGATAACTATATATATTAACTATATATAAAACTTAATTTATCTGTAAACAATTTATAGTAAAAAAAAATATCTGATGTGGACAACACATGACTTCCTTGTACGTCTATTAAACTATAAATCGGTGGTTCCAAAAAGTGATCCTGAATTTGGTTACTAGTTTCCGAAGATCGCAGTATCTCAAAAACAACACTCGCGGCGTCGTGACATCCATCAATTGATACACAAATAGGGAGGAAAACCAGTATTTTTCACTAACTTTTAACATTTGAAACAAGTAATAAAAATGTTTAATTGGATTGGAAACCAAATTGAAATTGTAACCATTATTACCGAAACATATGATTTATGTATTTAATTTAAACTAGTATACCCGAGCGAGAACACCAAATATGTGTGAAGCTACATAGTTTGTAATGACTATGTTGAAGTTACAGTTGATATTTAATAAGTAATTAGCTTACCCCACTGGAAAACATCTCTTCAATTTAACAGTTAGGCAATTAGATTACCATTTTCAATTTGTAGTATTCATACATAGCAGTGCCCTTTAGAGTTGGACATGGGAAACAGTATATAATTTCCCACTCATTAAAAGTTTTTGTAAACAGACTCAAATTGATATAAAGTTGCCATGACAACGGCACGTACGCAAGATGGCATGAGGCCCGTGCGGACATATATCGTGCGTTATCTCAAAAACGGTAGATTTTTAAGCTTTAAAACGCTGGACCAATACGCTCCATAGGAGCGTATATGATCTTGATGCACGCGTCAAAATCTTTAAAATCCAACTTATCCCGTCTCGATCCGCCGACTTTTAGTCGTCAAAACTTTGAAACCTCCCGGTTTTTTCATGACTTTTATTTAAGCCCTAGTAAGAATTTATGAAACAAAATCGGGATTCGTCACTTCTCCGTGAAATTCCCTTTCTTTTGATACCTCACCCGTCAAAATCCATCACTCCTGAGAGCCGGAAAAGAGATCTATACTACCGTAATAATATATAGTAGTGATATAATTTTTTATGTAAGCTTATTATGATCTTCAAGTAAAGTACCGTTTTCGGCTCACCAATTTTAACCAAAATATAGTAATTACATTCATTACGATATAAAAGTCCTATTTACCAAATTTGAGGTATTTCACATTATAATTTTTGATGAAAATCTAATATGACCTTCAAGTAAAGTACCGCTTCTGGTTTTCCAATTTAGACAAAAATCAAGTATGTTATTTAAATAAATATATAAGTTATAAATACTAAATTTGAGAAGTTTTTCATAGTATTTTAATATAATTTTTGATTGAAATCAATTATGACCTTCAAGTAAAGTACCACTTCCGGTGATCAAGCAGTGATCAAAAAAGGGAGGTTCACAACTAGATGTTACAACAATCCTAAATACAAAAGTTCAACTTTCTACGGCTAACCGCTTTTGAGTTATGCGAAATACGAACGAACGAACGCACGTACGTACAGACGCTACGACGAAACTAGTCAAAATGGTTTCAAGGATGGTCAAACTGGATATTTCCGTTGAAATCTGAAAATCGAAAATTTTCGCGATTACAATACTTCCTTTCGTACAAGGAAGTAAAAATCAGATTCCCTAATATTTGGAAGATGGAAATTTTAGCTATGAGCGGTATTGCAAATATGTTTATTTTGAAAACGGTGCAAGTCCATCTGAGGCTGAAATTATTTTTAACCGAATATATCACGACAGAATTTAGAATAATAATAAGTATATTACAAGTAGATAATAATATCTTTACTTGCGTAATATGGCTACATACGTTGGAATACATGCAAATTTTAGTAATATTGGTCACAGTTCGAACCACATTTTTCAATCCAACCTTTGGAGGAAGCGGTTTTAAAAAGAAATAAAAATACCGATGGAGAAACTGTGAATTGGTCCAGCAGATTTGCAAGGAATACACCACACAAAATGTTATAAAAAACTTGGATGGAACGATGTACTGAATTTAAAATTATCAATTTGCCACTACAACAAGGAAGACCAACTAATTTCGGAAATATAAACTTATCTTCTTTGTATAAAAAAAGTTGATCTATCGCACCTGATAAATATAAAAACATGATGTATTTATTATCATCTAAACCTCCCGTTCATCATGAATATTTTTAAATTTTAAATCTTAAGTAAAATTCATTATAATCATACGTAAAAAGTAAATGATGAATGAACATGTATAATTTCATTTAAATTCTTAAAAAAAAAAAAATGAATGGTTTTTGTTATATTTTCTACTGTAATATTTAAAACGTGTTTTCTTTGTTTTCTTTCTCTTTTTATCAAATGGATAATTATTTATATACAATTTAATAGTATTTTGTTTTTATTATTAAAAAACGCTGATACAATATTATCCGCTTAATTAACGATTACAATAATTCATTAATTTTGAAGGCGAGGTAAGTCCATTTAGGTATAATAAAACCTTTATTTTTTTTAGGCAGGGCTATAAACTCTAGGTATTGGCTAACAAACGTACAGTACCTAATACCACAAAATACAAAAAAAAAATCTATTATTGCTAACCAATATTTTTAAATTTATTATAATGCAAACCTTTAAATATCTCGCAATAACAAAAAATAGACTTGCCCAAATAAAAAAAATAAAAATGGTTTGCTGTATTTTTCGCTGGTATGGATTTTTTTGAGCTTTCGAAGCTAAATTAACTAGTGTTTCGAGAGATCTGAATTACTTAACTAAATTTAAAAGAACATGCTTAATAAAAATCAGTAACACCCTATGTATATAGTAGAAACCACTTACTAATAATGGAGCTGTTGTAAGATCAATCTAAGGCTGTTTTTCGTAGATGAGATTAAAATTTAGTTTTTAGATAAGAATTTAAAATAAAATAAAAAAATAATTTTCCGAAATCTTAAATAAAAAAAAAATTATATTTTAGAATTGAGATCCAATGACTATAAATGATGTGATCTTAGTTAGAGTATTTGAGCTGTGGAATCGAACCCATTTAATCGATTATTGGTCTAGAACCACGTCATTTCCTTCTGACGGGGAAAACTGCATGAGCCGTTGGCATTGCGCCTGAACTTAGTTGATTTGTGAATTACCTAATCCATTGTCTGCATACTATTGTTTTTAAGAAATATCAAATAGTAAAAAAAAATGTGAACACACTTTTTTTTATTAAATCAAACCAGCCAAATAAATATTATTAAAAATCGTTTTTCTTTAGTTTTGAAAAAAAAAATTAATGAATACCAAATAAAATGTATAACTAATTTGAAATCGTCGCTCGTAAGAGTATCAAATACATATAGTATAAATCTAATAAGAGATACAATTATTTTTTAAAAGGAATAATTATGTTTTGTTAAAAATAATTTTATCCGTCACATTGTATTTTTTTAAGCTATTTATTTGTAGCGAATAAGTGATATATTACTAGACGGTCACGCAATATTAAGAAAAACTTCATGAAGAATTAATTATTTTAATGATTTATTTATTTGTTTAATTTTGAATGAACTATTTTATGCTCACATATTTTGGTGTATCGAAAGATGATGCGAGATTCGCGGAAGTGGGAAGTAGAAAACGCCCGATGAGGGAAAGGCTTGGGGGTAGTTTTCCCGTTGCAGCGGGGAAATTTCCCTCGCGCGGGAAAGATACCCCAGTGGCGGTTGGACCCTCGACCCGTACGGTCGGTCCTGTGGTCGTGGAAGTTGGCTCCCATGTCGTGTGTTCCCTGAGCTGTGTCAGTGAGTCAGTGTCGGATATCCCAGTCGACAGGTGAGTTTACTCTTTTTATGGTTGGCCATACGTGGGCAAATTATAAATAATATATTGAGAAAAATGTAAGCTAGCACGGCGAAAAATGGAAAATATAGATGCGTCGAAGAAATACCTATTGGTAGCATAAATATATGTAGATCTCATTGATATCATAAACACCTATTGCTTTGGTTTTAGCAACAAACATAATAAGGAAAGCGTTGTGAATATTGTTATCAATCCGGTGCTGATAAGAATATTTCCGCCTGATTACTAATAATTAAAAGCAATTATATGGAAATTAGGTTTTGCTAACCAATGTGTTTTTATGAGTAACTATAAGTAAAGAATGACCTAAGAGGATATATTTCTTATTTAGATTTTTAAAAATTGTATGCTTAGAAATGCTGGTGTTCCCTTCTATTTAGATCTAACTCCTATAAATTATGAAACAATTTTTTTTCATTTTTTCTTTAAATTCTGACCTATTAAAACATAAGATGTTTAAAATATAATTAATTTATTCTTAATCAAATAACCGTTATTTCGCGTGATAGAAATGAATAGTTAATAAAATACGCAAGAACAGATGAAATTATTTATCTTTTTGTTATAAACAATATACTTTACTTATATACTTATATATGTATATAAACAATATACTTTAAAAACAAAATAGGATTTCTTTGTAAATCTATACTACTATAAAAAAATGTTTATTTATTTCTCTTACAAATAATTTTAAATGAGTTCATGATTTGATTTAGTTTCTCATTAATGTTTTTTTTTATTTTTTAAGCAAGAATGATAATTTTTAATATATATTTTTTTGTTGACCGAATTATGATTTAATAATGTAAAATTCCTATTCACATTTTTTTACAAGTTTTAAAATTCAAATTATTTTTAAAAGTGTAATGCGTATATAGAGAATGTTGAGGAATGGCTGTATGTCCAGTTGATGTTTGTTCCAACTAATATATATTTTTCAAAATTAAATACTCTTTAAGATTATTTATATGTTTTATAGAATATGCATTTAAAATTTGTTATGTAAAATATGACGTACTTGGAAATTGACGCTTCTACGAAAGGAAATCTTGAACTTCACTTGGCTTTATTGAAAATTTTACTAATATTTTATCGAATTTATTGTTTTATTTTTTAAATAAAATTGCACAGTCTACTCAAAGAGTTTCTCTTATTTACCTCATCGTTTTTTGACTTGACAATTAATTAAAATGTTGGCCGATTTTTTTAATTAATTAGATTTTAAATTCGACGCCATTAAATATTGTCTCCAATTGAGTAATTAAAATTATAAAGTTTCTAGCTCTTGATTTCTTTTTCTTTTGCTGAGGTTTTTTTATTCAGCTCTTCTTTAGCATTCTCGGAGTCTCTGGTGTAATAATCGTCACCATATAAAATAAACTTCGACAATTGTCGAACAGATTGGTATTAAAAAACAAAATTACATTATATTTTTCTATGTACTTATTATTATTCATTTGGATGTTTTAAAAGCTATGTTAAGTAATTTTTTTTTATATTTCAAAATGTATTTTTTTTTTTTAGTTCGACGTTTTAGCTGCCGAAATCAGGGGCGTAATAATTGATATCTATATACATAATCTATATACAGGGTGATTAAAATCATAATGCTTTTTATATTTAAAATATTATTTTATTGTTTTTACTTATGCTAATTTATTTTAGATCATATTACCGTATTATTAATTTTCTGAAGTCTTAGAGTTATATATTTTTTTCTTCAAATAAATAAATATATTTTTTTAAAAATCCGTTTATTAAATGTTTTAACTTATTAACTCAAATCAGGAAAATAAATATTAAGAAGGAAAAATATTCATCAAGATTACCAGAAAACGATTGTTGAATTTTACTTCAAGATGATAAACTTTGCCAAAGGTTTTTTATTTTTTTTTGTATTTTTTATATACTCTTTTTATCATCAGTCACGAGAATGTTATTTGGTAGTTTAAGTTACACGACTTTATTGCAAATATTTAAGGAATTTTGATTTTGTTTGATTTTACTGCTTTGCGCACGTCTACCTATCATAAAAGGTTTTTGGTTATAATTGTATTATTATTATTATTATTGAGGTGTATCTTCTGGTATAATACATTTACACATACTACCCTAACATTAAATGTAAAATTGGTAATAAACCATTATTTCCACTACAATAGCTACAGTCATATTCATGATGAATAAACGGTTCGTTTAATATTAAAGAATCAAAACATTTGTTTCGTCTTTGAAGAAATCTTTAATATTCAGAGATTTTAAGTTCACTTTATAGACTTATTGTTTCTCATTTTTAAAGGGAAGTTCTTTTTCAAGATTTTTTTAGGGTTTTATTTTTAAGATCTTGTAGTTTGTTTGTCGTCTTTTATTAATGTTTTTTTTTTTTTTTTTTTATGAAAAATCTTTGTAAACTAAGAGTTTGACTACAGTCGCGATCTAACCGATATGAATTTTCTTGCAGTAATTTTTCTCATTTAGGTCAAATATATATGCGCTTCAGTGAATCCTTACCTAAGTTTCATTTTTAAAAAGTCAAATGGAATATTTATTATTCGAAATAGATTCCGAAGTTTTCTATACCCTTTTGTAATAAAATGATCTTTTAATTTTGTTACTTTGAGGCAGAAAGAATGGATCTTTAATACAAAGCGTAAAATGTAAAAAATGCATAGGTTTACCTACTAATATCCTCTACTATGTTGACATAAAAACCTTGTGTCCCATACATTTTTCTTCGACTACGTGCAACTACTTTGCAAGAATAATTGATTTCATTTAATTTTTTTTATGTAGCCTTTTTTAAATATTTTCAAATATTCACAAAAACTCTCTAATAGCGCACAATCTAAAAGCTCTAATTTCCCATCATTGCTGATTAATTAATTTATTTTTTTATTATTTAATAATTAATTTACATTTAAAAAAATGTGAGTATTACAGTCATGTTTCATTACCGAGCGAAAATAGTCGAATTGGGTTCCTTAATTTTTAAATGAAAAATAGGATAGGCATTATGAGTTATTACGATTTTTATGACAAATCCTTTAAAATTATAAAAACCAAAACAAAAAAAAAAACATAAGTTTTCTCATATTTAGGAAATTGCCTCGAATATGAATGTTGCTACATTAATCTTAATTTGAAAGTTTTTTGGGGGGAAATTTCTGAACGTTGATTCTGACCCTAAAAAATTATTCGAACTGAGATTTTAACGAAAGAACGTGTAGCATGATACGAAGTAAAAATTGCTATTTTTTTACTTTCCTTACTACATAGGGAAGGAAGGTAGGTATTGTAATCGGTTCAAATTGTCGATGTGTAGTTTTCAGCGGATATATGCGTTTCAGAATCCCTTGAATGCGATTAACGTGCTTTTAGCAATCAGTATCTGTGTCTGTTCCAGGATTATCTCTTGTAGGATAGTGCAGCCATGTTTTTAAAGTATTCTGCGCATGTCTTCATGGAAACCTGGTTACTTTTATTTTTTTGAATAACTCAAAAACTATATTTCTCTCTTAACATTGCAGACGCTCATTTTAATGACAATTAAATGGTCTACAAAGGCAAACTTAAAAGAAAAATCCTTAACGGACCATTATTGGTAACAGTAAACAATGTTTGTATAGGACTTAGCACTCAAAACGGTGGACTAAGTTGTGTGAGTGGACACACAGATATTTTTTTTAAAATGTTTGGATAAATAATCAAATAAAAAGCTATATAGAATAATTATAATCCTCACATTTATTCTATAAATCATTGTTATGCTTATACTATGGATTTTTCTAATCACCGCGGAAGAATTTGTTTTTAACAAACATTTAAAAATAAAATTACGATCATAATCGCGAGATACACGTTAATTTACATCGGTTCTGATGCTTAGAAGGAAGATATAGGGGACCATGACAATGCCAGAAGTGCATTTTATTTTATTTTGACTTAGTGAATCTCAAACCTGCAATTTGAACGTCAGGTAAAAAAATAAATAAAAAAAAATAAACAAAAGTCGGGTAAAAAAAATGCCTGTATCTCGGGCAGGTGAAGAACGTGTAACATTGGAGAATATTAAAAAAACACAGCTTACAACGAAAATGTTTGAATCAATGCTTTTCGTTATTATAAATATGTTTTTGTTCCTGTTTATTTTTTCGAAAAATGCCATGGAGAATTGAACACTGGTCACCCTGTTTTATAATATAATAATTATACTACTATATAATAATATGCATAGACACACTAACACACACATGTGTATATATGTATATGTGTGTATATATGTATAAATACAATACTTTATACATATATCCATGCAAAAAATTGATTGGCTAGTTGTGGATAATGTACTTAATGATTATGGAGTGATAAATTTGTCTAGTGTTTAATTTTGTTTTCTCTCTTTTCTTTGTGTGTGTATATATATATATATATATATATATATATATATATATATATATATATATATATATATATATATATATATATATATATATACATATATATATACTTTTTGTTCTTCCTCCTGATTTTTTCATACATATTTATTAATTTTTGTTTTATCAAACTCTGTCTAATTCTGTTCTTTCAAATAGTTTTTATGATTGTAATATATTATTTATGAATTTGTTTTCTATATTTTTGTAGATATTAACGAACTTCTGTTTTACACATCGCAATTTACTTTTGTTTTGTTTATTCTAGTTTTCTTTTTTAGGTATTACCGCCATATATAGAAACATATCTTTAAATCTATATATATATATATATATATATATATATATATATATATATATATAGTTCTATAAAATTTTCAAGTAACTAGAAGTTGTATCCATATCGTATCTATAATTTGTATATACATATATATCTACCTAAAATTTGTTTCTAGTTTTTTTGTATCTATAATTTTATATGCAAATTATTGTATTGTGTAGTGCTTTTTGCTTGGTGTATGCACAATAAAATAAATTGAATAAAATATATCTCTCTTCTTTATGGTATACTACAGAGGAGAAAAAAAAAAAAACTTAAATGTTTAATCTGTCTAGACAATCTAAATTATAGTTAGGTCGGAGATTGGCTGATAAAAAAGGGAAATAAGGTAGATTCCTTGTATTATTATTCCCACCGCACTTGTTCCCTAACCCCGATAGTATTTACTTACTTTAATAAATATTTTCTAGTGAACCATAGAAGAATTGCTTTTAATACCTTTGGTATTGATCAAAATGAGGGAACTTTGAAAGTCAGTTCCAAAGAAGAAGGATTTCGGTTTTTTTTTTTCTTTCATCTCGTTTCGTGAATATTGGAAATTATATTTATTTAATATTTTCTGTAGCTGAACTTACCAATTTCAATAATTCAATCTTCTGTAATAGAGTCTGCCATGTTATGTTGTGTATAGCTTTTAATAGCAGCTTTAAAATATTGAATATAATTATTATAAAATAATGGTATTCTTTATTCATACTTAAAATTATTCTTAAGGAGCTGGGCTTTTTGATTTTTTAAATTCTCTGAGTGGACCATATTTATTACACCTTTATCTTTACGAATACATTTTTGTTAACTAGCCATATAAATATGTAAAATTAGATAATTATAAATAATATAAGAAATTTACAATTGTTCTCATTATTCGAAAAATTCATAGATGTTTTTAAAAATTTTTGAACGCAGTTAGAATATAAATTTTTAAAAATCACTTTATAATAAATTACCTATTTTTTGAAGAATTTCCTATTTAATATGGACGAAATTTTTTCCCATAAGTGAAATTTGAATTTCAAACTTAGCCTCGTTCAATTCAATCCTTATCGAATAAACATGATCTGTATTGATAATAAGTCATATAAATATGTAATATACAGAATCATTGGCCAACACCATTATTTATATAAATGTCATAGAATTAACTTTAATAATTAAATTAAAGCTTATAAAAATTATTCATTTATTATTTTGAAGAGAGTATGCATTTTTCTTGAACATGTTTAGCTTCAATATCAATCTATTTCAGGAAGTTTAAAACCAAAGCTGTCCACTTAAATTCTATTATGCTAAATGCGCAAACCCATATTCTCTTAAATATATAAAATGTACATGGTAATAAATAGTTTATATTAATTATACACCTTAGAGAAAGTTTTTAATTAATTATACTCTACTATAGAAAATTTCAATATTTACCTGGTATCTTCCAAGTATTTTTTAGTATGAACGGAAAGAAAAGCCGGAAAAAGATATTAATTGATTATTATTGTTTATTTAATTAGAAAAGTTTTTTCTCACACCTTTTGTATTTCTAAATCTGTTTATTTTTTAATTTTTGGGACTGACAGGTGAGAATGGTGAAGATGACTTTTATAGTATTTGATGCCTATTATTGTAAGATTTAAAAAAGAGCTAAAATAAAACATTTTCTTGGGCAATATGCAATCGTATGTATTATTATTTTATTTAACCAAATTAAAAAAAAAAAGAATCTGATCAGAATTTTTTTGTTTACAATAAAATTTATTGACTACACTATTAAGAGTTGTACATAATTTCTTTCAATATTTTAAACATTTGGTAATTAAAGTAGTTTCATCACTATTGTCCGAAATTTTCCTTGATTTATCATTAGTATTGTAGAGAATGAAAAATCCACGTTGCGAAGCAAAAATGATATTGTTTATTTTTTGGGTTCCGTACTGTTATACACTCCAACAATTGAAAATGAATATAGAAATAATTCATAAACCTCACTATTCAGAAATTTGATTTTAATTTTAAAGTATACAAAACGAAAAGGTTTTAAAGTTGTGTGATTATAAAGAGGGGTGAATTGAATTTTCCGGGCGATCTATTAGACTTCCTACCTAGTACTGTTTGACGGAGTAATTTTACGTTTTACATCTTAAAATTACTGTGTTTTGTCTGACATGTAAATTGTCTTTATTTTAGACAGTTCCGTATTTTTATAAATTGTTTTTCAGTCGATCGTTACAGTCTCAAGTAAATGGAAGTAAGGTATAAAAATACAATTACTTTCCTAAGGTATAATCGGCCGGTGAATAGATGAAGTGACTGAGTCTTTGCGACAAGGACTTGAGGATTTGCATGTGATTAGCATCACAGATAGTGTAAAGTCACCGAGATTGAAACGGCGGGGAAGTGAATATGCACGAGCAGGGGCCAGGTGATTAGCGAACGGAATATCAATGACCATCAGCTTTTGCTAAGCCTGGCCGAGGCGTCAGGGGCAGGATTACATGAAAGTATCGTATTAGTACTATTGCCTTTAATTTACCCTCAACAGCAGCATACTGCATTTTACTTTTAAAAATTTGATTATTAAAATAATATATATTTTTTAAATATTCATATAATTATTTTTCTTTATGTCCGAATTGATTCATGCCGAATTAATGATAATTGTCAATAAACATTCATCCCGTTCTTTACATTAGATGCTTAACATGAAGTGACTTCATTATTAATTTTATTTCTAATTGTTTCTGATATCAACTTATTTATTGTCTAATTACGTATTTAATTTTTCTTTTTTACTTCCTTGTACGAAGTAAAGGAAGTATTGTAATCGCGAAACTTTTCTGTTTTCAGATTTCGACGGAAATATCCATTTTGACCAAATTAGAAAACCGGAAGCGGTACTTTACTTGAAGTTCATAATAAAGTTTCATCAAAAATTATATAAAATTATAATGTAAAACATCTCAAATTTGGAAAATAGGACTTTTATATCGATATGAATATGTTTACTATATGTCTCGGTAATAAAGGTTACAAATGAAATTTGGTTTCCAATCCAATTAAACATTTTTATTACTTGTTTTAAGTGTTAAAATTGAGTGTAAAATACTGGTTTTCCTTCCCATTTGTGTGTGTGTGTGTGCCAATAGATGGATGTCGCGACGCCGAGTTTCGTTTTTGAGATACTGCAATCTTCGAAAACTAGTAACCTAATTCAGGATCACTTTTTGAGCCACAGATTTATAGTTTCATAGGCGTACAAGGAAGTCATGTGTTGTCCACATCAGATATTTTTTTTTTTACTATAAATTGTTTACAGATAAATTAAGTTTTATATATATAGTTAGCATTTTATTCAAAGATGGACTATCCCCACATTCAAAATAAATGCCTCATAAATCAAAGTTGTATATATTATCTTTATATATGCGTCAGGTTGTGATCGTGTAACTTCTGAACGACTTGATCGATTTATTTCTTATTCATGCATAATATTTCTATTTTCGAAACGATGTTTCATATCATAGTTATGCCAGGATCCGACAGATAGAGCTATATTCAAGTTATAAACAAATTCTATTTATATAAGGTAGCACTGTATATACAATGTAATTGTAAATACAAGGTGCATTAACTAGTTTATCATTCAATTGTCTGTGCACTTAAACTAGTAACTAGAAAACTAGTAACCAAATTCAGGATCACTTTTTGAGCCACCGATTTATAGTTTCATAGGCGTACAAGGAAGTCATGTGTTGTCCACATCAGATATTTTTATATCATTATACTCTGTCATTTAATTCTGGATTATTTTATTAAAATCCAGGTTTATGATGTTATTTAATGGAATACAATTTTCAATGATTTTATTTATTGTTATTTTCATTTTATTGATCCACATGTTTGCTTAATTTCTAAGTCTATTATCTTTATGTTCGAGATAATTGAAAGATTCGGCGGAATAAAGGTTTTTTTTTTTAAATTTACAGATCAATAATAATTAGCCGCTAATTAGATTAACACCTTTATTTGCTTGAAGTAACATAGACCATTATACCGTCAAAGTTTTGTGGCAGTGGAACCATTATTAATTTACGTTTAGGACGCGTAATGGAAGAATATAGAAGGTTATTCTGTCGAACCCTAGAGATAAACTTTTTTACCTGCTCATATTCTCATTGTTTTCGTTATTACATTCGTATTTATTAAGAAATATATCATTTTTATAAGGTGAAAGGGTTTTGCCTCGCTGATCTTCACAAATAACTTTTATTCTCATATCTTGAATCGATCCAAAACCTGCCTCGTATTTAGAATCTCATGTGCAACACATATATTTTTCAAGTTCTTATAAAAATCGTATATCAACATTTTACAACATTAACTCTTTGTAGGATAAAATTATTGAACATTAAAAAAAAAAGAAAAGTTTTTTCTTTATATTTATTCTTTTAGGAATTTAATATTTAATTATGATGATTTTTTATGAAATCAAAAATTTTACCAGAAAGTAATAGATTGATACACCATATACACCAATGTCCGTTTTTAGGGGCGTTATCTGTCAGAAATTACAAACGGTTACTGGTACATTTGATCAATCACAAATTTGTAGAGTTTTAAATTGCTCATTTCTTGTTTTTTATAATGAATAAACGTCAACATTTTAAAAATGTGCTTTTTTTAACTCTAATAGTGTTTAATTACATGTAAAATATTGATTGATATTAATTAAAAATAAATCCTTCATTAAAATTAAAGTTATTTACAAAATGAAAATAAGAACATAATATAAATTAAATTAAAATTAAGTTGAGGGCCAGTATTTTGGCAGAAAATCATCTGCTTCAGGATCCCCCTCATTTGATTTCTCTACTTATGAATTTATTCTGTATCATCCAAATTTGACGAATCATTAACTTTATTTTCGACCTAAAAAAACATTAAATAATATTGATTAAATTTATAACAAATAATATTACTTAGGTACATGGGAAAATATTGCAAAATGGCTTACTTCTAAATTTTCATAACATTTCTGGCAGAATATACTTCATTTTTACGTTTCAAACATATGTTTTTTTTTCATGTTATATTTTTCAAGGAGTATACAAAAATGTTACACCTCTCACTTAAGAATTACTTGTTTCACGGAAGTTTTTGTTCTCGTGCAATTTTTGTGATTTTAAACTTATCACAAGTTTTCATGTTGGAACGATTGCAATTTGTTTTTCCAACGTGTGGAAACAATAGTGCTACACATAATAATGCCGAGCGGATTTATGTTTTTTATTAACATTTTTTATCGCTGTGGAAGATTGGAGATAGATAATAAATGCTTTCGAGTAAGATATCGATTGCCTTTTATATTGATTGCTTCTTCTTTTTTTTTTGTAACATCACTTCTAGGTGTTACCGAAATTCTGTATCATCTTTTTTAAGCGTTATTAAGTGACTTTCTTAATACTCTAAGAATTAGAGAAGAATGGTGGAAAAAAAACCTACCTTTTTAATATTTTAAGCCATACTATTTTTATATTATTGTTAGAATGCGCAGAAATATTTGTTTCAGTTCCTCAGCTAATTTTGAGTAAAAATAATTCTGTTCGTTTCAGAGTTCATCTGTTCGTGATTAGCTTACCTGCACTATTTTTTTTATATATTCTATATGTACTATATATATATATATATATATATATATATATATATATATATATATATATATATATATATATATATATATACATATATATATATATGAATTTACATTGATTGTTTTTTTCTGTAACTTAGAAGGTGTTGTTTTCTGTACTCTCCTTTTTTTACGGATTATTCGGTAACTTCTTTAATAATTTTAGAACTACATAGAAACAGTGTAAAAAAACAAAGCGTACCTTTTTAATTGCATTTTCTGTTGAATTATCTTGGTCCATCTCGCGAACTTACCTCTCTGTGAAGGTCCAAACTAACATTTGCCGAGAGCTAGCTCGCATTTACATTTGCCCGAACCTGGTCGCCACAACCCTCTCGAGGTCCTTCGCAACAGCAATTTCGTAACACTGAGCAAACGTCAACTTGGTTCTGTAAACTCACCTCGTCACATTAACAAAGATCTCTGTTCTCACATTTCTCAGTGTAGGTATTTCTAACATTTAATTACCTTCCGAAATTCGAAGAGCTAATATTTTGAGTATACAACTTTCAATTAAACTGAGTGGTATTAGTGCACGCTTAATTTAAGCACGCAGTCCCTATAATTTTAAATTTAAAAAATCGGTTTCTTAGTAATCAATGATGTATCAAGGTGGCAAGTATTACCCGGTGCTATAATAATAAAGCAGAATAGTACAAGTGGAAAGGTTCGTGTTAGAGGTTACAAGTTACTTATCGTTATTAGATAATAACTTTATTAATTTTTTTCTTACTGTTTTTTAATATTGCTATTAAACTATGTTTTAACAATATATATAAACTTTATATCATCTTGTTTTTTTACTTTATAGTCGCACCCTATTTCTTAATAAAGTGCATAGTACAAGTGAGCCGATGGCTTACCACGCCTATGACTTACACTGTGAAATGTTGAAATACCATAACATTTAAAATAGATTTTTTTTTAAAGTAAATAAAAAGATAATAAAATATAATTAATAATATCTAATGACGATAAGTAACCTCTAATCTCTTTTATTATATTTACTCGTTTTTATATATTTTATTTGCAAACAAAAATTTTTTTGAATAAACTTTTTATAGCAATTTATTTTTTGTAATAAAGGCATATATTGTTTTATAACTATATACCGTATATGTATCTATATCAATTATAGTTTATCTGAAGTTATTTTCAAAGGTAGGTTGTCAACTACTTCAATTAATCAATTAACAGTTATACGTCTTGAACGCAATATGTAATAAATTGAATGATTATTTCGAGATTAAACAATTATGAATAGCTAGGTGACTTTCGAGTATATTTTTGAAAGGATCCGGAGCAAGCGAATAGGGGATGTTAAAGAGAACTTAGCTGGTTTTAGGAATAGAGAAAGTTGCGTAAGAACTCGTTTTTAATATATGCCGAGAAAATGTAAAAAACAAAATAAAAAAACATTTAATATTTTAAAGTAATGATTTTAAGTATACTTAAAATGTTTCATAACTAAAAGTGGATTTTATATGGCCTTATGATATTTTAAGTTACTAATAGGAGTTCAACTTTTACACACACATATACAATTGATGTAATAGTATTGTTTTGTGAATATATAAAATAAAATATTGTTTAGGCGAAATACAGATATTCTCTATTATATTTTCATTTATATTGTTTATGCGTGAAAAGCATATTTTTTCCGTTGGTGTACGTATATAATATCCTGGAGTAGTTAATTTAGTTTTAATCCTACTCTACATTATCTCTGAAGGTTTTTTGACTAATATACTCATGAATGCTCTTGTTAGATATATCGACAGAAATAACTAAGTAAATTTATAGTGAAATGCGTTTAATTTAAAAAAAAGAAAAAAAAATTTTATCCAATAGTTACCAGACCTGTTTAATTATTTAGCATCTAAAGGTCGTTTTTTTTGTTGTATTTTTTACGGTATATTTCCACTCGTATGAATGTATGAGTGAAATAAATAATAATTGTATTTATAAACTAGATAATCATTCTATTGGCGATTATATTGATTAAATGAAGAGGGAGGATTGTATATCACAAGGGAGTGTTGTATTTCAACACGAATTAGTCTGTTGTAACAACCTGCTCTCCCGACCCTTCAACCCTTTTTTGTTACGTATTAGGTTATTCAGCATTGTTCATTTTATGGTATGTTTTACACATATATGAATACATTGCCTTGTTTTTCGATGGTAATATTTTACATTTTATTAGTAACATTTGATATATTAGGTTTGAACTTTTTACGTATTAGAGCTAGAAGTCTCCGATTTTTAAGTTAAGAAGCTTTCTTGATATGAAAAACCGTTCTATTTCAGTTAAGATTTAGTAAAAACTTTCTTTTTTTTTTTTTTTTTTTCCATATTGTGATTTAATGTGGCCATTTATAAGAGTTATAAAAATAAAGAATATGTGAACGTTGAATGATCTCGTATTTATTCTGTCGCGCGTTTTCGTACAAATCCCGCCAAATAGGTAATTTAGAAAATTGAATTTTATATTATATTCACATCAACGTGATTCGCTCTTCATCCAGCTCATCATCTTACGTGCTCATTTCAATCGTTGCTCATGTATAGTATTGTAAAGCTCGGCTTGGATCGGAATTAGTGGTGATCGGAATCACCTGGTGCTAAGTTCAACGTGTAAGAAGGAGTATAGACGATTCCTCTAAAGGCCGGATCAACACCAGCGCGAACAATAATCGTGGACAATGTTCTCTAGAATTTTTCGCATTTCACGAAATTTCACGAACGCTCTGAAGCAATTTCTGGTTAAAATGTTCTCGAACAAAAATTAGTGTTCCATTAGTAAACTTCAAAAGAAAGAAATGTTCGCAAAACTCTTTATCTCCCCTTGTGTTATCAACCCCTCTGCAGATTAACCTGTAAACAGGTAAAAAAAATCGTTCATTTACTACATGTTAATAAACTTAAAATAATGTATATAACAATTTATATATATAATTAAATAATAAAATGAGTAATTTGCGACACACTCAATTTTTTAAGATCACCTAGTACACCAATAAGAGCCTCACATATGTCTGGAACGAAATTTTATATAATATGTTTGGAGATCCTGAAGCGGTACATCAAACTTTAAACTGAACCTCCTGTGGTCAAAAACCTCAGAGTAACCGCTAATTTTCCTGCAAGTGAGAGCCCTCTCTCTGTAACTGTTATCTTTACTAGGTACTTATGGCCCAATCGAATTGAACGTATAATCGAAAACATTCTTGTTAAGTTTTTGAATCCCAATGGATAGCAGTCCATCTTCCATTTTTAAATCAAATATAATAGATAAACGATTTTCTGGTCGTTTGCAACCAAAATTTTGAGCCATCGTCTTCTTTCTTTTCTTACTGACGTCGGTTCCGCATTGATCACGATGGACAAAGTACTGCAGCAGATGAGATCTTCCAAGCTGCCGGACATGATTGTTAATAAGCTGCGAACTTTGTTTCTCTTGGTGTAGATCAGCCTTAAGACTTTGGACTAAAATATTTGGATGCATTTGATTTTCGAAAATTTAGTTTTTCCCACAGTTCGAGCCAGTAAGTTCAGATAGGTTTCAGGATTATCTTGTAAATATGTAGTTCGTTGTCAACTGAAAACTGAGATTGCTTATTTATCAGCCTATATAATTGACAAAATTAAGGTCTTGTCTTTTAAGCCTAGTATGTGGGTTCCACGTTAATCTCAAAGGGGGAAGCTAAGATTCCGGACTGTGCCTGAAAAATGAAGCGATGTAGAGATAAAATGAACTGCCGGATAGGATCTGCATCTGAGGGTGGACGTGTCATGTTTGCATTTAGATTCATTCACCTTGATACGCTTACTATTACAACAGTGTTCGATCAGGGAAAGGTGCCTTTGCAGATTTTAGGATATTGTTTCTGGATATGAGTTGGATGATAGGATGCTGATGTCGTCGGTAAATGTTGCCAGGAGGGTATCAGGATGAATCGGACTTGCTATGAAGACGGGGAAATAGATTTTTAACTTGAAGAGCAATCTTACCTCAGAGGTAGTAACAGATTTAGCAGGTAAGGCGAGTGGGATTGGTGATATAAGGAATTCTTCTACTGTTGTGTTGTGAATGGCATAGGATTCTGGATGAGCAGTGAATTTGTTGGAAAGGAGTTTGGTGAATTCTTCGAGTTTATCGTAATCAGACGCTGCCCAGGAGCCATCACTTCGTCTGAGAGGATGTAAAATATGGTGGGATTTTAGAATTTTTTAGTTATATTCCAAAGTTAATTGTCACGAGCAGAGAGGGAGATATGTCGGCATTAAAGGATTGGGAACTAAAGATTCCAACTCCCGCTGTAGTTATTTAAAATAAAAGTTATAGGAGCGGCGATCGGAATGATTGAGAGAGAAGCGTTGGGATATCTCGGAGTGTTGGTTTTCCACCCATAAGTGGGTGCACGTTGCCTTGATACGCACGTTCAACGTTGCCTTGATTTGGCACGACATGGATTGAATTGGATTAGGTCTATGAGTTGTTGTGGTAAATGATTTTTGTTAGAAATTCCTAGAGAGTGATTGGGGAAGAAAGCTGTCCTCACAGCTTTTTGTTTTGTAGGAGTAATGAAATACACAGCATCATCAAGGTTACAGCATCTGAAGTCATTTCGTTAGTCAGGATTTGGCGAAAGAGGTTCCAGTTAACTCGGTCCCTTATGAACGACGGTGGGGGAGGATTTAGGAATCGGAGCTAATGATACTTTCTGAATCAATGAAACATGATAAGAAGAATGTTCTTCAAGGCGATTAATGGAATAGTTGAGGGGACCTAATCCGCTGTGGATGAAGAAATCAAAGATATTAGGATTACGCGTATGATCAGTTGGACAGTCAGTTGGGGAGTGGTGAAAAAAGGCTAAAGCATTAGGAAATTAGTGTAGGCAGCAATTTCCGTCTACCAGAATGCGTCAAGCCCATTCTTGATGCTTGGCGTTTAAGTCTGCAAATAGGCAATTTAATTTTTTTTAAATAATATAATTTGTTAAATTTTTAAATTTAATCCAAAAACTCAATCTTACTGAGTATATATGGGATTATGTACATAACAATAAAAAAAAAAAATTAAATAATCGAAGAGGCTAACCATTTGCTAATCATTAATAATAAAACGTTCTGATCGCTTTTTCAGATCTTTATTAAATTTTATATTTTTACGGTGTTCTAATATTGAGACGGTATAGTATTTAATATATATTTGGTATTAATATATTTTTGTTTGCAATAAAGTATTTCATTAGTTGTATAGAATAAGCTGTGGTATCTAGAAACCCAAAGCATCTCTCCTCCAATAAAGTGTTATTCCTTATTTAATATATGTGTATTTGTGTGAAGTATATGGGTTTAAAGTTATTAAAAATTCTTCCCTTCACTGTACCCAACTTCTTTATGTTTAACAACATCCCTCTGGCAATTCCGTGAACTTTTTCAATTTACATGTTAATACGTCCCCTGACCAAATAACTGGGAGTGCCAGCGATCTGATTTTCTGTAACAACTGTAACCCAGAAAATTGAAGATATAAAAACCAGTGCTAACCAGTTAAAATTTACAATATTGATTTCATAATATTCCCCATAAGATTATATGAACAATTTTTAAACTGATCTAATCTTTATTTCTGCTTTAAAAATTATTATAGTTTTGCCTAAAATTCATTTTAATAAGTCTTCTTGTTGTTCAGTATATGATGTCTTTGAATTTGAGCATTACATTAAATTATGTTTTAGTTTAAAAAAATGCTACTCTCTTTTTCATCGATAACTGTCTGCTGTGAATTTTAAAAATTTCCAATATGTGTAATGGTTTTTTTCAAATTTATATCATAAAATTAAGTATTTATTAAGTATAAATAATAATGGGTAGAGCGAAATTAAATTAAAATTTCAAATTTTATACAATAATAAATCTTTATTATAAAAAAAAAAAATCTAGTATTAGCTTCTATTGATCGAAAAATAATCTTTACTCCATTTTGCCTGGTTTTCTCCCGCGTTTTGACTAAGCTGCTCTTAGCTTCTGGAAGTTATTAGAAGTGTTATCTGTATTATATATAAACTTCTCAAAGTCTGTCAACTTTATACGTAACATGTTTTATTAGATTGAAGTTAGGTCGGACGAAGCCGACTACAAACATATGTTATTACATATATTCAAAATGTGCATTTTTTTATTAATACTCGTCAAAAACATATTTTTTTTAATATTCCACTTTTTAATACTTATTAATATCTGTTACAATATATATTATATTAGATTATACGGAGAGTTATGGAAATGTAACTTTCATTAGCATCACTTGGCTGTGTTTCAGATTAAAAAAATAATAATGCCACTATTTTAAGTATTTACAATTAAATAATATATAAAATTGTTGTTTTGATATTAAGATTCAATGTGGTGAACCATAAAAAAAAAAAAAATATAGTAAAACATTATTAAAACGGTTATTAAATAATCGTCCTACATGGGAATAATTATCACCTCTAAGCACTCCTTTCGAACAGTCACGCTATTTTTCCTTCTTTCTTTCCCAATTTACCACTTTTTTCCTTATTCCACGATTAAACTAAGGTTTCTTAAATTTTTTTTCACAGCTCGTATTCATTAAAAATTATTACCGAGTTTCTTAAAAAGAAAAGCATATTTTTAGTAGGTAATATTTTTCTCAAGTTATTTTATGCATCAATCTACTTCAATAATGAATGTATTTAATTTGTGTGAACTAATGTAAATGAATTCTGTTGGCAATATTTTATTTCGTTATAATATAACTTAGATTAATTCCGTATAAAGTTACATTACAATATGTTGTATCGTCGGTTTATAAAAGTGATCAACTGCCTTTTTTTAGTTTTTTTAAATAACGCTTCATTATTGACAAAATTGTGAAACTATTAATGATTATTAATTAATTATTGATAATTTTACAATTTTGTCTATGCTGAAGCGTAAATTTAGTTCAGGCACAGGCAAATAGCAACAATGTTTCATTTTCACAAAAACGCAGTTGATTACTTTTGCCTCCTAGCCGACAGTATACCATACTGTAAATGCATTAATGCAAAATACTGTTATATTCACGATATGCTGTTGGTATAATAAAATACAGTAACTACATCACGGTTCCTGTTCGGATTGAAATAAAAAAATATTTTTACAAACAAATGAAAAAAAAATTGTTAAAAGAAATAATTCTTTATGTTATATTATTAAATTAAGTCATAGATATACCTGCAGAACGTACACCTTGAGCAAACAGCGGACCAGTGGACGTAAGTTAACAATTAGTAGTGGGAAGGCAATTAACAGGATATTGTGTGTAATGTGTAATGTATCCCCTGTCTTAGTGTGTCCACAATAGGTCTGAGCCATAATAACAGTAATTTTGTCCACTCACATTACTCAACATCAAATTTATATTTAATAAATTAATTTGTGAAAAGTACACTTCTCATAAATATATAACTTATATTCTTAAAAACGACGTTTCGAAGTCGTCGTTCGTCGTCTTCAAGTTATTTGTTTTCTATAATTCACATTATTCTCTCCCCAATGTCCTGCCATCAGTATAATATTACTTCGTCAAAATCCTAGCTGATTAAATATATAAAAATATTTAATTTAATATTTAATTCACATGCTACAGAGACAGTAAGGAAAATTACTCCCCAATTAAATATTTTTATATATTATAACCAGTTAGAATTTTGACGAACTAAAATTATACTGATGGCAGGACATTGGGGAGAGAATAATGTAAATTAAACAAAACAAATAACTTGAAGACGAAGAAGGACTTCGAAACGTCGTTATAAATGTGTTTTTAAAAATATAAGTTAGATATTTATGGGAAGTTCACTTTACACAAATTAATTTATTATATATATATATATATATATATATATATATATATATATATATATATATATATTAACTTACCTATAAAGTAGAAATTCTTTAATATACAAATTTATATTATATTTTTATCAAGGTAATAATTTTTTTAATAACAGATTGGCATGTTTATTTTTTCTTATTAATAATTTACATAATAATACTATTTGCAGGCTCTGTTGATAATTACAATAGTATATTTATAATTAATTGAAAACAAACAAAAGGTGTTTTAGAATTCCATTTAAAAAATGTTGGATACCAATGAGCCCAATATTAAGACATAATTTCCTTTTATAATCTAATAATTTTTATCCAATTAACAAAAATGAATTAAACAAAATAAAAATAGCTTCTTTTGCAAGATTTTTATAGAACGATGATTTATTGTCTGTATTTACGTGTTTGTCTTTGTCTTTTTATTATTCCAACTTTTATACTTGCTTTTACTGCTGTTAGATTAAGTCGATTATTTTTCTTTATTTATCTATTTTTAAAATGCCCTTGGCTTCTTTTTTTTTTTTGCTTATTGAATATTAAAATTGTTCATCTTCCTTTATTCAGAATTTAAGTCTCCTAAGCAATTCTGTTTCTTCTTTGTCTATCCTTTTTTTTTTTCCACCATTTCCTTTCTGACCTATTATTTTTCGTACCATTTTAATTGTACTGATCTTATATTTATTGAATGATAAATTTTCCAAGTTTAATGTCACATGTATATAGATAGATAAGAGTAATCCGCAAAGTTAATAAATTCGCATGAAAATTGATCGAAAAATGACAATCACCGTGTGACTGTTATTTTGCCCGCATAACAAGTAAGGGGTTTCGGGTGTCTGAATCTCCGGGTATATAAAGGTCTAGGAGCATGATATTTTAGACAAATCTATTTTAATATGAGAAGAGAAGGTATCTATGTTTTCATTACAACCTGACGTAAGAGAGTCGAAGTGTAACATTTTACAAATGCAATTTTTCCCGGTTAGATTCTTGTTGTTTTATTTTGACGGAACTATAGCTTTAACGGCTAAACCAAATGACTTCAAATTTTGAATACATGTGTATTTTTTGTTGTTTTAGTATTATTTGTATCAATTGTACGGATCCGAAGTCTTAAAAAATATTAGTAATAAAAACATTTTTTTTTACATTTTAAATTTTTCCATTTTTATTTTACTTTAAAAAAAAAATTTTTTTTAATCAATTCTAAATTAAATAAAATTTTGCTTGCGTACATGCTTTGTAGTGTTTTCAGATATTCGTGAGGATTTAACTTCCTAAAAAAGTTTTAGTAATACAATAACCTGTAGTTTTTGTCGCATATTTTGAACTTTTATCTAAGCGTTGTCACGACAACTTCACACACGTTTAAAATAATTCTCATTTTTATAAATGTGTAATTATTGCATGAAAGCGTGAATATTTATTGTTGTTCTTAGAAAATGTCTTCTAGAAATGCGACTGAACATTTTATATGCTGTTATTGTTAAGTTTATTTTGTATTATAAGATCTTAATAATCTTTTAATAAATACGGGTTATTATTATTATTACTGTTGTTATGATTATTACTTTATATACCTAAAAAAAAAACGGTTATTTATATGTATTATCTTTGTATTTAATTACACTTGTGCAGCTTTTGTTGCTTGCAATCTGTTTCCCACGTTTTTTACTAAAAAGAAATGATATAAACAAATAAATATTATATTTTGTGTTTCTTCCCAGGGAATAAAACCGTCACCGTCCCCTCCTTCCGCATTTATGCAATTAGCTTAAATATTAAGGTTAATAAGAGTTAATTCGGCACTACTGAGATATGTCGGAGGTTAAAACAAAAACCTTCCATGTTTGTCGTTCTCCATTAATGAAGAAGAAAGCGGCCAAAGTCCCAAAATAATAACTCCGTTGTAAAAATAATCCGCAACAAAAAAAGAGCAGCCGTAAAAAGGAGTGGTATCAAAAAGGCTGTTAAGAGTATTTGTTGTACACCAATCGATTCTCGGCTTAGTAAGAAACACGTACAGGAATGAAGACCGTTGATGTTTTCAACCAGAGGAATGGATCTTTCGGAGCTGAATGGATCAACTAATTGGCATTTTTACAATTAAAATTGGGTTCCAACAAATATATATCCATATATTATAGCTATATTTTTTGGTCAATTATTGGTTCATAAATGAAGGTCGAAGGGGGTAAAATCAGTTTATATCAGCTTTTATGGAAAATGAGTTAGTAGTGCCATCTTCTTGCTTTCAATGAGTACTTATACTACGTGCATTCATATCTGGTATAGAACCATTGGATTCCCATAAAACATAGCGGGGAATGTCTGGGGAATATTGGTCAAATGTTTAATTAGTTTTCCTCAAAACGGCGTGTTGTGTTATGAAATGGTGTTTTATACTTGGATCCTTTAAATGAGAAACGATCAAAATCAGGTTCAAGGAAAATGAATCCGAAGACGGTCATGAAGATTTTTTTCTGAGAAAGTTAAAATATTTTGAACTTTTTTAAATTATGAACCCGCATTTTTACAAAAAAAATCTAGCTATACTCTCATGTATTTTTTGATATTTTCAAACAAACTTAGAAGTTCTTAAAGTGAGAGTTTTAATCTTCGCGGGAAGCAAACTGAAATGTTTTTAATGATTGTTTTTACTCATTTTTAAATTAAATCTAAATTTGTATCTGTCATAAAAGTAATAATAATCAGAAAATTATTATGACGTATTAGACATTGGGAAGGACTCGAATCTAGCAACTCGTCTTTCCGGACTTGATTCGATCACCGCGGAATGAGATCTCTCATCCAGCTCCATTTTAATCGCCCCCTCTAATAGATCGACATTTCAGCTGTAGACGATAAATAGTTTATTCAATGATTTTTATTCGCGACATCCTGTTCATAGCCATTTTGAAAAATTTCTGAAAACGAATAAACAGTAAATACAATAAACAGACATAAAGCTAAGATTGTTCCAATAAAATGTTCGTATATGAATCTAAAATAAATATTCTTATTCAAGATCATTTATCTATTGTTCTCGTTTCCTCGAGTTATTTCTACGCTTCCATAAATAGTGTAGACCACTAAAAATAAATCGACAACTCAAGTAAACAGGGATATAAGATAATATAAAAGAAATACATATAGGAGATGTGATTAGGTGGTCTGAGGGGGGAAGAAAGAGGTTCAAGGGGGGAGGGGGGAGGGGAAGGATATATATTGTGGATGCATTGAAGAAGAGCCCAGATATTGACTCAATGATACCTCTGCCCTCCTTTTCTCTTTGTTTGGAGATTTCACATCCGTTATGCGGATTCTTTCAAACAATAAAGTCAGATTTTATTTCCTTACGACCCCCTGCAGATTTCTTTGTTTATGCCTTTTTCAACGATTTTCCTATAACTCGAGAGTGTGAAAGGTTTACCTTATATATTTTCAAGAAATCTTTTCAATGTAGGAGTAGTATCTATAAATATATATTTCTAAATTGAAACGATAGTTTACCCGCTCAATAATTATTCCTAATAAATAAAAATAAGATGGTCGAATGAATTTACTAACATTTTTTAAATTTATTTTTCTTGCAGATTTAAAGGCCTTTTACCAATTTAACTTGAAAGTAATCGTAGATGCAGAAGTTGTAAAACGAATTGGGAAGTATATTAATATTTTAATTATATTTTTATAATGTTATATTCAATATGAAATTTTAGATGCTGATTTTATTGATAAGAATATTGCATACTGGTTCACCAGGACTGAAATAATTGCGGATATGGGAAATCTGCAGATGGAAATCTGTATAACTGAAATCATATTTATTTCTGAAAAGAAAAAACAGTAAATGAAATGAAAAATTAAATAAAAAAATAAAGAAATAAGACACTCATTATTTATTTTCATTTTTTAAAAACTTTATATTTTAATTCACGCTATTCTCTAAATGAAGCTAAAACATTTTAGAAGTGTTAGGGACAATCTTAGAATCATTTACTTGATTTTAACAGAAGGTTGATAGATAGTGAATTCAATTCCCATTGAAAAATGACGATCGAAAAAGCTCCTCTCCGTTGGAGCGTCAGTTAAAATTCAGTGGCTTAATATATGTATATATGTAGATCTTAGCAAAAGTTTTCTATAAATTATAAGCTATCTTTGGTTAATTTGTTTTGTTTTTTAAGTCATACTATGTTTATTTTATAGTTTAGGAGGTTTAACAGCACATTTTTTTACGAATGTACCAATCGAAGCAGCGGTCAGTCAATCAAGAACTAAAATGTTTAATTTTTTTTTGTTTTTTTTTCATCTTGAATTAAATAATTTGTTATTTATATCTATAGACGAAATTGTATTTGTGAAAAGTTTACTGCATGAAAAATTAATAACCACAATGTTATTTTTTGATGTAATTGTTATTTTACAACCAAACCGTATTCAAAATATTTTATTGCAGTCTTTGTTGAAAGTTTTTGTTGTTAAAGAGAGTGTCTGCTATTTTAAAGGAATAAAATTATATTTCTAAACATCAAATCTTGATCCATTGTTTGATAAAGAAGTGTATCTTTTATTAAATTTCTTTTAAATCGCTATGTACTACTTTCTGTAATATTCTTTAAGAAACTTCTTAATTTCTGCATAAAAATCCTTTCATTACCTGGGGATCGATTACCACGGCAATGCTTTAACAGACTTTTAACCTTGGATAACAGAAAACAAGACCTCAGATCAAATTGGGTATCACAAGTTAAGAGAATAGGATCCATGAACAATTCACTGGAGTTTTTTGCAGATTTGTCAAACGAAAACAAATTAATAGCAAACAAAAGCACAATTATTGAAAGCGTGGATAATAATGTGTTCTCTACTGATATAAACGGACAATGACCTCAACCCACAACCCCAATTTGCAATTTCACATATCCTCAACCTGAAGAATATCTGTTACACAGTTTAAATATCCAAAGACATAGAGCCATAAGCCAGTTGAGAGCCGCAGGAACTGCATACTTGCAGATTCCTCTGCAAAATAAGCGCCTGATCTTCAAGCTCTATGAACCACGCAAACTTTGTCAGAAACCTATCGAAGATACTCTGAAGCATTTTCTTTTGCGCTGTTCCTCTTGTGATTCATACAGAGAACAATTCTTGAAGGAGTATATATCTGAAAACGATGGACTTTCTTCACTAGAAAACATCTTAAATTATAATAGTATAAATAAAATCAAGCATGTGATTCTGTTCCTCACATCAGTCTTCAATAACTTCCAATCTTCTACAGTTTAGCCGGCTCGATATATATATATATATATATATATATATATATATATATATATATATATATATATATATATATATATATATATATGTATATTGTATCAACTGTATTTTTGATGACTGAAGTGTGTGTATATTTATCTCTTTTTTTCTTTCACAAAAATTGTTTTTTAAAGGGAAATTCTGTGTGTGTATATATACTCGTATGTATTGATTTTTGTAATGTTTTATTATCATAAATATTATTTAATGTATCACTCCACAGGCCAATGCCAAGATAATGTAACAAGCATGTATTGCTTTATACAATAAATAATCTATCTATCTTTGAAATCGTTATGTACAGAAAGCCTGGGGAGAGAGGAAGGAAGAGATGTATTTCTTTGGAGACGATTTTATTGTTTCTGTTTTAATGTTTTTCTTTTTTATTGATATTGATCCGTGTGGAACCGTTATAATGGAATGCTGCATTATACTTATGATTTATAGTGTGTATTTCTCCATGATTTAAATTTAGTTAAAGTAGTTTGTTGATTTAATGATAAAAATAACTACAGCACAGTCTTGATAGTCCGAAATTTATAAGTTCGACACGTTTGTTAATCCGACAAAGCTCAGGAGGTCTAAGGGAAGTCATTTCGACCGGTCGTAGTGAGTAAAGTGGTAAAAGAAAAGAGGGTTGTTTTCCTGTTACAAAATATTTGTCGATTACTTCTAAACAATCCCTATAATGGCTTTTATGTTTTCTTAATAAAATAAATTTAGCTTTGCATTATTTCGACCTTAATTCTTTTTTTTTTTTTTTTTGCATTATTTAGTTGGGACTCTTAGATGCCCGAAACATTTGATAATCCCACAAATTATCGGTCCCTTATTTGACGGATTTTAGACGATTTTTGTGGGAATTCCACTTTTACTCTCTGATAGTACTTTTTAACAAAGCCAAAGTTTTAAAAAAAAATATTTTACATACTCTGTGGATTAGAAGTATTAAATGTTATAACTATTATCTGGCGCCACAACTCGTCATCGAGTCTAGGTGCCTTCTCTATACTTCCCCACTTTTATGGGTCCAATGATCTGCCGTTTGACTGTCAGGAGCGGTTTTTCATTTGCTTTTGTTATAGCCCACGGCTCTGGACCATATATTAACTCAGGTCGAACAAGTTTTTTATATCGCTTTGTCTCCTTTGAGAGAAATATGTTCTTGGACTGCTTCTTTAGGCAATAGTAGCTTCTGTTGGCAGGATTGATTTTTCTTCTCCTCATCTCCTGCGACATGTCCTTTTTAAAATTAATCTCCGTGCTCAAGTTGTCATCGCATTCGAATCTGAACTATCCAAATTTGAAGTAATGCTCTTTTTCTTCGCTCTCTTCCACTCGCATATTCTTAAGTCTTATGTACATTGACGCTATGACCAAGTTTTTTGGCTGCCTGTTAGATTGCAAGGAATTGCTAAATAGATAATAGATCTATATTTAGATATTTATTTTAAGTTCAGTAAATGCATCTCTGTAGATATGAATATGAACATGCGTTAAAATGGTGTTTAACCCAAGTTCATATTCATAATAAACATCTTTGGATAAATTAATGAAATTAGACGCTTGTTTCAAGACGGGCTGGGCAGGTTTGATTTTAAAAAAATTGTGATTATCTTATTTTATTAGATAGTTGATTTTAAAAAAAAATGGGATTTAAAAATATTTATCAGATAATAATTTATCAATCATTCATTAAAATAGGAAGACTATAAATCCCCCCAAAAATACATTGTTACAAGTTTAAACTTTTTCTCTATAAAAGTATACTGGGCAGAGCTAGTCAATACCTCACAGCTGGTGAATAGAACCAGTGCCAGTCAAGTGCCTGCGTCCTTTGTTCCGGGGTTCGAGCCGATCCCGTTAACGGAATTTCATTAGAAACTCGGCTTGCATACTACCCTCGGATGTATTGTATTTAAGTAGCTATTGTTCATTAATAATTAATAATTTCGTTCTACTAATTGTAAATGGGATACTGATGGATTAATTGTCATTGGGTTTATTCTCTTATAATTATAAAATTTAACTCGTTGTCAGTCCGTGATTCAGCACCCATGTCATTAACTAGGGTTTTATTAAAATCTGTTAAATTTTGTTTTGTTAAAATTTGTCGTGATAATTTATACTGCGTCATTTTTTATTTTATTAATTATTTTATTCCACTTTTTATTTTATTAAAATGCTAAATCGTTTGTAGGTGCTGTAGTCATGTCTTTGGCTGATATAGTTCCAGGCCTATTCTATTCCCAATAGTAAACAATAATTAGTTTTAGATAATTTTCTTAATATTTGATGTGCTTTATGTGTCAATTTTTAAGTAACATATTTTTATAATGTTATGGCATATCGTTAGCGAATTTGTGAAACCACGTTAGTCAAAAAGGATTTGATCGATAGTTATTTTATTATTTTATTTTTGTGTAAATTCTGTGCACAACAATTAATATTAATTATTACTAATTGATAGTAGATCACTTGCTCTCTTACATACCATAAAAAACACCAAAAATATAAATAAAAATTACCTCAACATGTATATTTAATGAAGGCAGTTGCCCGCGAAACATACTCCTAACGGCGCTAGAGAATACAGTACCCGCAAAACACGCTTCTGCTGGATAGTGTTCTAGCCCCTTATAGGATAAATATATTTTTCCTTGGTACATTTTTCATTTTAATTTATTCGTTGTTTACTATAAATATAAATTAGCTACCTATGTTAATCATATTCTTTATTACGCAACTTTTATACCACATGTCTCAAAATGAGGCCCCGTGATTGCTCCATAAAAAAAAAAATTAGAAAGTTGCGGAAAACGTGTTTATTTTGTAATAATAATTCAGATTAAAAAAAATATTTTCATAATATAGCGTTCTAAGGAATTAAACATGTGTTTCTTAAACATAACAAGGGTAGCTCTGCTTACTTTATTACTATGAAAATTCTACTTATCTGCCATCCGCAACTATCCCAAGATTTTCAACCCTATCAAATCGATCTTCCTTCCTTACCAATTTGTAATGACTACTAGTCTTCATCTTTCTATACGGTTCCTTACGAAGAATCATAATACAAAGATGTATTAGATTATATAAATACAAATACAATAAAAATACATTAAAATTCATTTTTACTACAGCCCTAACCACCATCTGATGGTGGAAGTAATCCAAACTTTTTCATAATTATACGTGTAAAATAAAAAAAAAAATGGAAACAATTAATATAATGTGACTACTTACCATTAAGAGGGGGTTTTAAGGGAGTGCTAGATCGTTTTTTATTTGTTAATGATTTTATATAATTATATTTAATTTAACTCAAGTTTTTTTATATAGAAATAAATGAGAAAAAATAAATAATAATTTAACACTTACGTTTTTTTAATCATAAATTTTACTAATTAATTGGAATATGCATAGGTAGTGAAATAAATAAATTCAAATGGGGTTTTAGAAACGCTTTTTAAAACTAATAAATGATGAAAACACTAATTCTAAGTCTTCTAAGGAAAGCGGTATCTAGACAAGGTGAGATGAAGTGAGGATTTAAAAAAGCTGCTATAAGAAGAGCTTTTAATAAGAACTACAAGATGGTCGGTCTGGGCGTTAACGAGAAACATGAAAGGACAGACTTGTAATTGTGGCCGCCCATGAATCTTTTATGAGACGCTGGTTCTGTGCCAGGGAGCCTCTCGCAGTCTTCGGATCCAGGGATAATTTGGGGCCGCTAATAATCTACATCGGCCCCCCGGGGAAATGATAAAATGGAAGAGGCAGTCAGAATCGCTTAACATCGGAAAAATGCTATTCCTGGGGAAGGTGATTGTCAAATTATGTCGGAGTGAGAGGGGAATAAAAAGAAAAAAAAGTAACGATTTCCTTGGCAACCACTTTATTTATTTTTTGAGATGACGATAAGAATGAAAAGTGAAGAAAGTGGGATCCGTCATAATAACAATAGCCTTATAGAATCGCTGCTTATAATGATTTTTAAAGAAATGTTAAAAATACAGATAATATTCGTATTATCGAGGTAAATTCAGAAATTTATATTTAACAGTTATTTTCTTTTGATTGGCAATTGTTGAGTGTTTCCATTCAAATAGAGTATACTTAATTTAAAATATTAATATAAATATTTTATTTCATTTTTAATATTATAATCACTGAATTTAGCATTAACGGAGTAGGTGTATGTGTTGAGATGTCTTGGAGTGATGTGCTGTCTCTAGTTAGTTGCTCTTTTTTGAACTGTTGATGTGAGGTTTGTTCTCTATTGTATCAATTTATGTTATCTTGTCTTTTTCTGTCTTGAAGATGAAAGAATTAGTGAAACGTTAACTAGGTTGTTATTTATTTAATGGTATTTTGAAGACTTGAACTTTGTTTTTGGTATCGTCAATTTAAATAATCAAAATTATTTCTTGTCTCTTTTTGGATTTGTTTTTTTAATATTTATTCAAACGAAATACTACTTATTAATTTTTGTTTTTAAAATTGTTTTCACCTCTACTCCAGATAGTCCATACGCGATAGAGAAAAAATATTCATGATTTTAAATAAATCCTGAATGAAAATGTTCAATGTGATTGAATAAAATTAGTAGAAACAAATTGTTTATGTTTTTAGAAAAAATAGTGTGTAGCAACTTGGTAAAAATAATTTATAAACTTGCCCAACAATGTTTTAACCCCTCAACCCACGAATCGACAAGAATTGGGGTCCTTTAGTATGTTTATTTCTTAATACACCCAAAGAATTTCCAAAGCCAAATGCTCTTTGCTCTCTCCTCTAGTTTCTCTTCACGCCCCTTTTGATTAGGTATTTTCAAAACCCAAGAAAGGGCCAACGCGCCCCCTTGTCGAATGGTAAAAATAATTCCCTACAAAAAAAAATCATTGATATCGGACGAATATTAGTAGCTATATAGCGTATTGAACTTTTTAGACTAACTAGGCGCTATAGATCAGCCAAAACTTGGCTTCCTGAATTTTTGATTGCGGACTCCCAGCTTTCTAGGCATCTCTCTCCACTTCATTTTTCTGTGAAACCATCCCCCACTTCCACTAGCCTCTTGGTCTTCTACTTCTTCTTTTTACACACATTTTCCTCATTTCATCATCCATTCGAACATTCTCAGTTTACGGCAATAATCTTGGGACAAGCACTAAGTTTTCGCTTCATATGTCAATCATTTTAATTTCGTTGTTTTAGACAACGATTGAGTTGAGAAATTTCAATTTTGCGTAGTTGGCTCTATTATCCGCTATTATTCTGTTGTTAATCTTCGCTGAAGTTGGTAGATATGTTTTGTAAAATAATCTGCACATATTCCTATCGAAACCGGTTTATCTTTGACTATTTATTCGATAACTCGAAAACGTCGCATCTTCTAGAGCATTCTATATGCTCATTTTAAATTATAATTGTCTCGGTTCTAAACCAAAGCGATGAGGAAATTTTTGTGTAAGGACACAGCCGATATTTTTGAAATACAACTATTTGGAAATAATAAACCATTGTGTAATAATTTGAAGCGTTTTACATCCTATAAGGATCATATATATATATATATATATATATATATATATATATATATATATATATATATATATATATATAAAACAAATAAATTTTGCTTTTGTATAATATTATTTTAGGTTAATCTTAATATTTATTCTGGTTTTGAAAAATATTATTTTATAAAGTTTTAAAATGTTTTTTGACTATTTGGCCATTAATAGTGATAAAAAAAATAGGTTTTTGGAAGAAAATTTAATATTTTTATATTCTACTACTGTAAGACTTCTGTATTTTATATTATTGATGAAAATTTACACATTATTAATCTCTTCCTTTTTTTATGGTATTTAACAGTATCTGTTCACATGTCTTAAGTTTTCAACGTTTGGGGAAAGAAATAGACACACCTGAAAGCTATTAATTAAATCGGAATGCTTAATGAAAAATATAACAAAATGTATTAAATATATGACAAAATAGGAGTGAAATTGGCTGTTTATGGTTATGGCAGCAAATTATTGTGAAAACGTGTATTAACAATCAATGGTATTCCTGAAGACATTTTGGTCCTGAACATTGAAAACTTTAGACATGTTAACGAGTTGCTATTGTTTAAAAAAATTAAAAAATGAAGAAATTAATTCTCACATTTTATTATACCAGTCAATTTTGAAATGTTTCAATAGATAATTTCTAAGAGTAGCATGAAATTATTTGTAGACTATGGTTTTCACAAAAAAAATAAGTTTAAAAATGGTCATAGTTCGAAACGTCATATCGTATTTTTATTTTTAATAATGTAATTTAATAGAATTTTATTAATAAAATTGATTTTGAAATTTATAATGGTCCTTTTTTAATGTATGTATGATTAATTATTATTAAAAAAAATACAATTAACTAAAGCAAAATTAAAATATTTTGGTTAAATAGCGAAATATATTTAATAAACTATATGAACCATCATATTGTTCACACATTTATATCTTTCTAACCTTTATAACTTCGTTCCAAGAGAATTTTAATGGTGACATGTTAATTATTAATAAACTTACGCAAGATAACTGCCTGCAAAGGAGCTCTTCTCATCAATCTCTAAATATGTTGTAATTTAGGTTGAAACTACAAATCATTATGAGACAGTTTCACTGAGCAACGTAATTAACGCCGTTACTCCAGATCAACTGAAGTCTTGGCGAACATCAGAGGAAAGCCAACGGCTTAGTGCCTTATAACAGCTTAGCTAAGTTGAGGTAGTTTAAGTTGGTTAAGATTATTAAGAAGTAAAGATGTTCTTTTAACTAATAAATCTGTCTAGCTAATTATTAAGTATCTTGTTTATGATAAAGGTTTAGGATGCATATACATAAGCACTATAGATGAATTACTTTGCTCAGTAATGAAGGAAATCAGTGCATATTGTTTGTATCCTGTGTTGTGACAAACTATTAATCAACTTGGATACATTTAAGCGAATATTTATAATATAAATTAAACTATTGAATAGTAAATATAATTAAAATTATTAATTAACTTGTAAACTCCTCAATAATCGTCCTTGTTACCTAGGTGTGCAATACCCCGATAAATACTGTCTACGTTATTAACTTCCAAACTTTAAATTTATAGTTCTGTCGATTTATTACTCTTAATAAAGCATAGAATGGCCTGCAGTGTGTTATAAACCTAATACTTTCGGGGCTACTTTCTTTTACATCATCGACAAACTTTTACATTCTGGCGTTTTATTGGGATTCTGGGACGGCTCCATTACTATCTACGGTCCAATTTTCTCTGGCTTGGGATGGTCACATGTGTTCAAACCTTAAGCTTCGTTCCTTCGTTGTGGTAACAAAACAAAAAGGAATGACGCAGTGACCGGGGCGTGTTATTCAACATCCGTTCGACATTTCCACCGGAGCGTTGTTACGTTGTTGAGGGGGGTAGGAAGGCAAAAGCTTCAGAGCCACAAAGTAAATACCTAAAACAAATACAGCTCTCATCGTTTATCCGTAAAAAAAAAAATGCACGTTTTTATTGTGTAACCTGGTAAAAATAATAGAAATAAATATGAAAATTTTAAAAAAAATTCATTGTTTCTTAAAGCTAAACATAAACAAAAACAGAATTATAATGGTTACCACTTATCACTTATTGAATTGCTGATATGAAATATTTAACATTGCCTTGCTTCACAATGATCATAAGTTTATTTTTTAAATGTTATAGATTTTAATCACGTTATCATTAAATTTATAAATAAATAATAGTTTATTTTACCCAATTCTCTTTGTCTTTTCTCTTGTGATTTGTTTTCGCTCTGTTGTTTTTCTTCTAATGATACCGTGTTACATTACAACGACTTTTAGCTTAAGTGGTTTTTACACGTTGTTTTTTGGGGAGAGCTTTATTTTTTATATTCTTACCTGTCCATGTGACAACCAATGAATCTGCTGGCAAAGAACATGTTATCGTGGTATGAAAGGCATGATAAAGAGTAGTACCCAGCGGCACCTCTTCCTATCGTGATTATCGTGCATGGTTAGGCTAGGAGATCCCTCATCCAGCTCCTCTTCAACCTTCTAAGGGCGTTGTCAGGCATGTTGGTTGTCGCCATGTCTATACAAGATATCATACAAATGATGACAAATGATGGTCCGTATGTTTTCGTTGACTGTTGGCATATTGAGGTCCGTATGTAAGGTAATGTTGCTGATGCACCAAAGGGCTTTGGTTATAGTCCTAAAAAAATTTCAGTTGACATACACATGATGGTATAGATGGGTCAATCTAATTAGGGATTGATAGATTATTTGCCACTTCTATAATTTATCAATCCCTAACTAAAAGTTTTTGACTGAAAAATTTGAAGTTGTTGTATGTGAGTTTTTTTGTCTATCCCGTAAATCTGTGAAACTTAGGTCCACATGGGCTTGAGTATGTAAGTGTACGTGTTCAATAAATGCCTAAGGTTCAATTTCGAACGTCTTGAAAGAAGTGAGTATAATAGTTTTAGTCTTTTGTTTAGCGTTTTTGTTTGTTCTTGATGTGTGAACCCCGCGTCATTCTTCTGTCAAATGTCAGGCCAACGTGTCGAATTTTGTCTGTCTGTCTATCCACGTATTTTTAAATATATTAAAAAAAAAATAATTTAAGTACAATTTATTTAAATGTCTCATTTCCCGATAGTTGCATGCCCAAATGTTCAAGTTTAATTGAAATATTATTTAAGTGTCCATTTGGCTGAAAGTTGACTATAATACTTTTAGTATATGAGACTGAGAGTATTTAGACAACCCTCCATTCCCGCTCCAGTTGGCGAACATAAGAGAGACTCATATACTCACATTTCCAATATCTCCAAAATTTCTCCTATCCTCCTTCCCCTCTTAGAATGCATCAAAGGCAGTACAAGAGCTACCTATTATCCAAATTTAAACCTCTGAAATCATTTCCACATCAACTATATCCCATGACACGATGCTGTCCGCAAGAAGTTGTTTTCATGCGAACGCAATTAAGGAAAATGAAGTTCATATCATAGGTAATAATTCAGATCGCCAAATTTTATTTTATTTTTTTCTAAACCCTTTTGTCTTTTATTTTGTTAAATTTATATTTTTTTTCCTTCTTGTTACCAGATTACATTTTAGGAATCTTATGTTACAATGTGTGGTGTTTGTATCGGATAAAGACCATCAATTCCGCAGGAACTTTTATTCATACAAAGAATGCGATTAAATACATATATTTTGTCGTAAAGAAAAAAAAATCCTTATTGAGTAAAACAATTTAATTGCCTACTAAACAAACGATCAACTGTAGGAATAACGTAGTTACATTATTCAATTATCTAGAAATATTGTGATATAAGTGTTCCTATAATACAAATTAAATATAATAACTACAGCCAAATTGATAAACTCAGTTAATTTCCTGTCCAATTAAGACCACGAGTACAACTCCCGCAGGATGTGCCGTGTGGTTAAGAAGGTGTCGTGAGGCCACAATCAGAACTAGAGCCACTAATGGCTTCAACCTCTTTGTTGGCGTTTAACGGTTCAGTTCCCGCTGATTGAATCTCTGCTATAATTCGCTCATCTTCTGTCTTAACATCTGTCTGGCCCAGGGTGCTGTTCAAGACCCGAACAGAGATATTCAATGATCTTCCAAGATAAAATCAAGGAAAATAGGGCGTGTGTAATAAATATTTAGTGTGTTAGTGTAGTTCATATTGAAGATATGAAGATAGCCCCGCGTCATATACAAAAATTAAATTATAGAATTATAAAACACAGTCGAATGTAGTTTACTTAGTAGAGCCTAAGAGCTAGATATGGGCAATACTCGAATTACTTTTATGGTTTGTCTAGTTTTCAAGGGAAAATACTAATGCAACGTAGCGATGTACAAAAAGTACTCAAGATTTATTTCTGATTACAAAAAGTAGCCGTTGATCTGATGTTGAGTACTTTTCCATTTTAAAACTATTCCATCGTTATTTGGCGAAACGTTTTTCAAAGTTCGTTAATATTAATTCGAAGTCCATTATTATTGAGTTATTGGAGACACATTTTTCTAAAATAGTATCGATTATAAAGACTTAACTATCTCTGCCGTTTTACCTCAAAGTTTTCAAATTATTCCGGGGGGAGGTTCCCGGAACCCTCCTTCCACTTGGAAGATATTCTCTGCCTGAGTCATTCCCCCAGAATTACTAGTATCATTATCAGCAACAGTACCCTCCGAACCCCCCCCTAATCAAGGCCATCCCCTATTAATTTGACCAAGTTCTGCGAATTGATCATAAATAATTGATATTATAACTAATCAAAATATAACCTGATGGTTGTAAGTTAAAAAATAAAGAAATTCATGATCTATAAGAAAATAAATTTATTTCTATGAGACATTTCATTAAATTTTAAATACCTTATGTTTTTCTAGGTTTTGCACAACTATCATACTTTCTGCCGCTTTTTAGAGATGTGAAAAAGTAACCCTTTACGCTGTGGGAAGGGCAACGTATAAAGGTTTTTGTCTATTATTCCTTATTCCTTCTCCCTTGTTTTGTTTTGTCGATTTCCAACAATTATTTGTTAATAGTAGATGTAAAAAATATGAAATATTATATGATGTATAATGTTGTTTGGTTTTCTTCAATTTGTCTTGAGGTTAATTTTTAAAAAAACTCAATAGTTTTTATATTATATATTTTTAGACGTTTGGGGGATACCCTGTCTCCTCTTCAGCATCTAAATAATAACCCAAAATGTTGGGTGTACCACTTAACCACTAATACTTTTAATGAGACTTGGTCAAACATTAAAGTATTATTAGTTAAAAAAAAAAAAAAAATATATGTTATTGTTAGATGATCCTGAGGATGAGGAAAGCACCTCGAAACGTCGATGTAAAATGAAAATGATGAAAATAAATACATAAGGGAGATTATAGTCCACAGAAGGCTTATGTATAAAAAATAATATCTTCCCTAGCCAGTGAAAATATTACAAAAAAAAAAAAAACAAGTGATTTTCGGACTGGAAAATTTTTTATGAATCAGGAAATTATTCGTTTCTTATTTCCTTGATGGGAATCTCTGGTTTTTAAAATAATCAAGGATTAAATTTTAGATAGAAACTAATTATTGACAATTTATTATTTATTGACTAGTGCCGACGATATTCAAAAGGTGCTACCGCACACAGGATTACTATACTGTTTTTTTTTTTTAATATCATAAGTTAATAATTACGTTAGTTAATTCATGCTTGTTTTCTATATTAAGTTAATTGTATTAGAAAAAATTACTAAAATTATTGAATTTAACAGATAATGTTAAATGATATCCTTATACCTTACTTTTTTTTTTATGTGTTAATTCTTCATCCACTCTTATATTTTTGTTCATTTCACTTTCCGTCATATTGTGTATATCTCTTTGTAGATTTTGTACCACGTAGGTTCTTTGTATTTTAAATCTTAACGTTATTCGTATAGCAATAACCTCTTTGCTCTCCTATGTGAACCAAATTCTTATGACTCTGTTTTGAAAACATTGCCATGCAACAGTATATTCAAATCTTGCTATATCTTCGGCTGGTCCAGATATTACCTTATTTCCCTGGAGGCCTATAGAGCATTCGGACGGTTCCTGACAGACTTTGCCTCGATTTATGTTCCTTGGAGGATTTCCGATACCTAAGTAATACTAAGGTTATTGGAGTGGGGTCAAACAGTGTCTGTCTGATATATATATATATATATATATATATATATATATATATATATATATATATATATATATATATATATATATATATATATATATATATATATATTTATATATATATATATAATTATTATTATTATTATTATTATTTTAACTTTTAACAACTTAATATTTTTTCGGCATTTCGTTTACTAGATAACAACGTATTATACAGAAATGATTATGTTCATTAATACTACAGAACAAAGAACATAATTCAACTGTAATATAATACTGTATTTTATGTGCTGTGGTTTATAAATACCTCAAGCCTCGGAATTGTGGATTCTGTATGGGACCTATTTTTGATCTATTTGTAATTTCAAACAGGCTGCGTTCAAGTTCCATTTGTCAGAGGTGTGCCCTGCATATTTGTGGCTCAGTTTGCGCTGTTCTACCGAATCGGAATATATAAAATAATATCGTAAATAGCTGAAACCTGAAACTATTAATTAATTAACTGGTACATTTTCTAAAAATTAATGTATAGAATATTTTATGCTGAATAATTTTGTATAGTTTAATAATTTATTTGATCATTGACGAGTACGTTTTTAGGCCTGAAACATAGATCATTTTTTGGATCACTTAATTTTTCATGAAAGGAACAGTGCTTGGGATTTCATTTAGTATTTTCAACAGAAGTCCAGAGTGTTTGTCAAATAAACATTATAATTGTTATTTTTCCATGTGAGCCGCTTGGCAAGATATATTCTGCATTGACAAGATGGCGAATATGTTCTAAAGGCATGAGTGGAATATTATTAAGATAAATAATGTTAGATAAAGTTGAGCAGTATGTATCATTAATAGGAAGATCTATTATTCAAAAGGTATATTATGTGAAGACAGTTATATGTATTTTATATTCCGTATGAGAATCTCGCCAAGGAAACTGTTTTCTTCGGTTTAATTATTTCTAATTAATTAGGCTCTGCCATATAGCTTTATAATTTCTCTGAGAAAATTCCCTGCTCGGAAAAATCCAACAAAGAAGCTCTGTTTTAGAGACAAATGAGTTGCAATCAGGACCTAGCCAGTTACTGTAGGGGAAGTGGAATTAAATGTTGTCGGCCTATATTCCCGCTGGAGGGGAAATCGATATAAATGCGGGTTAATTGGCGCCATAAATCTCGAGCGGGAGAACGATGATTTGCGAGGGACAGACTCCTCTTTTATAACTGATTAGAGACGAGATAAATTATTTAAAGCAGGCTAGGAGCTGTGCTGCCGCTGGCGGTTTGTGATTTACTAGACGACCTCACTTTCTAGCCTACATGGAAAATATTTGGGGGTTGAAGTATATTTACAAGTTATCCAGGTCACTTAGAGGTAGTTGGAATTATATATATATATATATATATATATATATATATATATATATATATATATATATATATATATATATGTGCATGTATGAATATATATACATATAATAGAAAAAAAACAACTTTATTCTGGGGCCAAGTCCCTTAAGGATAAAAAATATGTACAGAAAAATGAAGATTATTTCTGGCCAAAAGACCAATTACAGTGAAAAAATCGAAAAAAAACCTTTAGTACCTGTATACTTTATACACATAGTATCGAAAATATATAGAAGACAAATGAAGAATGGTGAAACCATAAGTTCGCTACTATACATTGTAAAAAAAGAAAAGGAAATATGACAGTTATCTATAAATAAACGTTGATCGGAAATTAACAATATGAGGAATATATTCTTGTTTAGTAAAAATAAAGTCGTAGATAAAAAAAAATAATGCAATATAAAAAAGCAAGAAATCTTTATAATATACAAGGCAAAAACGATACTAACGTTTAATGAAAAGTGATATATTTGTTCTCATTCATAAAAAAATTGGAACAATGAAAATAAACCTTTGTAACATAATAGACTATTAGGCATCATCTGAGTGAATTGTAATGAAAAATTGGAACTATACTGGAAAGTATAGCAATTCTACCATTTTGGATTAATTTGTGTCTGTTTATTAAAATAAAACTGTGGCATGACCTGTTGATTTTAACTTGAACATGACCTGCTGATTTTAAATATATTTTCTGATTGTCGCATGTTTTTGTAGAAACATTACTATCACAGGTTTATCATTTCCTCTAGTTCTTAGTACCTGGATTTCCAGTAAAGGTTTCTTTTTACTTTCCCTTACCTATATACGAAGTATATAGTAAGGGGAAGTATTGCGATCGTGAAAATTTTCGAATTCGAGGTTTCAACGGAAATACATGTTTTAAGGCCC